>PVKA01013259.1:0-55477 GCA_004027165.1 Ctenomys sociabilis | reverse complement strand
ACAGTTGGGATAGATAACGCTGTGCTTCTACATAATTCTATGAGAGGCAAGATCTGCACTAATGGTGGTTGGACAGGATATTATGTCGGCTTTTAGTGCTATGGTCATCCACTAGGTAAATAATTATTGAATCTTTGATATAATTCAGCTATAAAAAAAACCTGTAAATGTAATTTCATGTATGCACCTTGTACAGTACGAAAACAGTTTGCAATGTATTAATTCATCGACTCTGTATGGTTAAGGTGTCTTGAAACTGTCTGATTGACATTTGTATTTTAATAAAATAAAAATAAATGGAAAAAAAATAAAAAAATAAAAAATAAAATAAAATAAAAAGATTATCAGTAGATGGATAGATGGATGGATTGGTGGATGGATAAATGAACAGATAGAGGATAGATGGATGAATGAATGAATGAATGAATGCCTAAGATGTTTGATATTCAGACAGATAGTGAGGTTAAGCTCAACTGCCTAGTTGTAAGGTAATAATAACAAACTTCTCTTCTGGAGGGTTAACAACCTAAGTTTGCAGACCAAAAATTAGAGAAAAAGAAGGGCTGCAAGGACAGCCAACATTTTGGCCCTAGTCTTTCAAGGTCAGTGAGGACTCAGGATATAGGAGAACCTGTACTGTAACATCATGTAACTCAGCTGTGTCCCAAATTTTCTGATCAAGGAGATTATGAGGCCACAGAGGAAAGTGACAGATAATGTAGAATGTGCCTAAGAAGAGTCACATGGAGACAAAACATTCTCTCAGGCTTTTACAGAGAGTAAATTGGTCAAGCAATGGCCATGACTCATCCACATGGGTGACACTGACAAAGGATCTACAAACTGTGGATGGATGAGTGGATGGATTGATGGATAGATGGCTGGGTAGATGGGTGTGTGGATGGATAGGCTGATAGATAGGTTTTCTATTGCTTCTGGTTCTCTAGGGGTCCCTGATTAGTGAGTATACTTTGTAAGTCTTGATAAGCAAAATCTGACAGAACTAATGCAACACTGACAGCAGCAAAAACTCCAAAAGGCATAGCAAGAGATAAGGAGAGGACCCCCCACCACACCTAACCTTCCCTGAGTGGATCTACTTCTTGAATGGTTTAAATAGTCCTCCCCTGAAAGAGCCAAGAAGTCCCTGAGGCAAATCTCTGGAGTGGAGGCAGGAGAGACACAGAGATGTGTGGCTGATGCCCAATTCTACAGGGGAAAGTGCTCAAAGGAAGTTCTCCTGGGGGTTTGGGTTTTTTTTTCCAAGTAACTAAATAAGTTTCCAAGAATTCTATTAGAGAAGAGCACCTAGGAGAGGGAAAGAATTTACCCAAAGTATATGTGGGGGGGGGCGGAATCCACTACTACCAGGAGGTCTCTCTGAACTTGCATGTGTGGTCTCTGCTATCCTTTGCACCCAAATGAATGTGTGAAACAGTTTTGGAAGTCTGTGGTAGCGCCCCATAATTCTATTGCCAGAGCTCCTTATGCACTCCAAACTGTGTGCTTGCTCAGCTAGGAACAAGCACCATTAGACCTTTCTGAATTCTAGAGTTTGGTCTCAAACAAGAAAAGAAGTCCAAAGATAAACCGGCCCCAGAACCTCAGAACGGCCCCCAAGACACTTGAGAGTGCCCTGCAATCTCCAAGAAGTACTATAAGACAAAGTGAAGAGCTACTTTTCAGAAAAGCTTCACGGGAGTGAAATCAGTGGACTGAGACAGTAGGAAAGTAAGTTACACTTTGAAGAAAAGCTCCCATTTTGGCTTATGTGGTTAAAGATGCAATAAAGGAAGCATCTTTGAGAAAAAAAAAATAGTGGTATGTGGGGGAAAGGACCAGGGCAGAGAGGAGGCCCACTAACCAGACGGAGGGTGAGTCAAGAAGTTTTGGGAAATAAATATGGAGGCAAGTAAGCCTGGATCTCATTCAGCGCTGTGCTTGTCCACTCGCCCCCCCCCACCAGAAACTCCATAAAAGTGCAGAGCACCTCCGCGTACAGACGCCTTCTGAGCACGCTCCCTGACCCTCTCTTCATACCCAATTCTGGTCACTCCTCTAAGCCAACCTTGCTGGCTGTCTCTGGGCTCCAGGCTCATTGTGATGCTTGGCTTCAACCTCAGTTGCTCTTAATAAAAATTCTGCTTAATTGGCCTTGTTCTGACTCGGAAATGCCCCTGCTGGCTGATTTGCCCCCAAGGCCAAGTTCTCTTCTCTCTCCCCAAGTGTGAGTAGCAAGCTCTGGGACACAGCCAGTCCCAGCTGCTGCCTGACTTCTCTGCTCAACATTTCTTCCTGAGTCCCTGCCATCAACAGTTGTCATTGCAGCTCACAGTTTAAATGCTTATTATTTGCAGTTTTTAATAGAGATGCAAATCTAGATTATAAAAAATGCTGGTAAAAATAAAATATCTTTAGCTACAGAATCATACACACACACACACACACACACACACACACACGCGCACACACATTTTTTAAATGCCTGTTTGCAAAATAAAGCTGCATCCTGCAAGCTGTGAATTATACTGTCCTCAGAAAGTGGAGCCACTTTTCTGTGACAGGGGACAGGGTCAGTAAATCAGACTGCTACAAGCCTGTTGAGGAGCTGTGCGTTTGCAGGGTGAATTAAATGGTCATTTCCACCTGTCACTAATTCTCCTTTCTGGGTGAGCAACAGCTCTATTAACCAGGAAAGACCTTGATGGGCACAGCTTCTCTGTCTTCAAATTCAGGTGCTCTTAGGGTACCTCTCAGACCATGACAAGGGTGGCCACTGTCTGAGCAGGTCACTGAATCTGATTAGAGTGCTGCTCGGTCCGAAGTGTCTAGCTCTGTTCTTTTTATTATTATTTTTCCCCACTCCCTAAAGAATGGTGTGATTACTTTATGCCAAACCACTCAAGGATAATTCATACTGTCAGGCAACCCTGTGTTTGCCCATTACCCGACAGTTTGGGCTCACTTCATATTCCAGAGTGGCAGGATATAATGTAACGTGATTTGAAATACTGTAAAGCAATAGCCGAAGTAACACAATTTGACATCTTGAATCTCAGAGGAGGTGCACACACTGGCTATACAGGATTTCCACTTCCCTAGTACCTGCTACTAGATGATATTTGACTTTTTAAAGCATTATCGGATTTTAAATGTAATTAGAAGAGGGAGGTGTTGACAAAGAAATTTCTCATGTTTGAGAAGTGCATTTGGTGGCATATGATGCCTCCAGCTGTGATTCCCCAGAAGGACTCCCTGGGCCCCTGCATATGTCATGCTGTGGACAGTTACATGGTGAGATATTGTTGTTCCCTTCTGAGGTCCGCAAAGTTCTTTGTGTATCTAATCCATTCCATCAAATCACAGCTATTTACTGTGCACTCACTATGTGCACCCACTATGCAAAGCTTTGAAGGAAACAGGCAATATGAAAACTGGACAGACATCCAAAAGTTTACAGTGGGACCCACCACACCAATCAGATTCAAGTACGTTTGGTATAAAGCATGAAGAAAATGCTGGAGCAAGAAGCAGTTTTGCTTGTGCAGTTGATTTGTCGTTCTTTCACCGAACCAACAGAAAAGATGTGGGGCCAAGTGCAGAACAGCCCTTTTTAACCTCAGCATCATGAAAATCTGAAAAGCCAAGAAAATCCACAGCCTCAGCATGGAAGCCTTGGTTTTCAGCACAGAACCCATGCTGAAGGAAAGAATAAGATCTTGAAATCGAAACACCTCCCAAGACCATTTCTTCTTCTCAAGTCCATCTCTTCTTCCACTGCAAACGTGAGTACAACAGAAGCCAATGACTGAATTCATTTCTTACTTCCTATGTTGATGTCTGCCCCCATGGTCCCACTCCCCAGGCCATCACTCAGCTCGTCAGTCCCACCCCTACCCCTGCACTTGGGCTCTGAGCTCCACCTGACACATTGACCACTTTGCGTGTCGCCAGAGTCCCTCCCCACAGGCTGTCTCTGCTTTCCCTCACACCTCTCAGATTGGTGGTCCTTGATGTCCTTCATGGGTCATTCACTGCATTCTTCTCTGAAATCTATGCTAGGTTCTCCTGTCCTTTCATCCCACACACAAAGGCAAATGTGTCTGACTCTTACTCATCTTCAGTCACATTTTTATTTATGATTCTCAGGTCCCTTTTTCTCTCACCTGATGGCCACTCTCCAGCCTTAGGGTTCTGGTTTACCTGGTATATATAGCTATCTGGGCTTCTTTCCTCCTAATTGTCAAAAATGGTGGCAACCTTCTGTCTTAGCCACTTTTCTCCCATTGCTCCTAAGTTCTGAAAACCAAAATGCCAGACACCCAACATGAAAAGACAGATTTGTTTAGCTCAGTTTGTAGAGGGATCAATCCATAATCAGCTGGCTCCAAGGCAGGGTGGCAAGTGGCAAAGAGGCAACAGTTCATTGCAGCAGAAGACAGCAAAAGCAACCAGAGAGAGAAAGAGGGAGAGGGAGAGACAGAGACAGAGACAGAGAGAGAGAGAGATCCTCTCTGTTCCTTATATTGTACAGAGCCTATCTACCCCAGAATGAATTTAGTACTCACACCTTTAATCCCAACATTAGATCATGACTCAGTCACAAATTATAGATTCAGTCACCTCCAAAAAGCTTTACCCATGATTGCATGAAGCTTAAGGGAGACCCTCAAACACAAAGCATAATACCTCCTCTACTGACTGGAGCTGCCTACTATTTCAAGCCTCCTGATGCACCAGCCAGGGGCTTCTCTGAGCAATTTGTATATGCCAAGCTCTTCCCTGAGCCTGGCTTTTCAACTTTGAGTTCTCTCCTCTTGAAATCCCTTCCACTCAAATTTCCCATCATGCTCTCCACTATCACCAAGATCCATGAGCTGGAAGCATGGTCTCTGGGGTGGTGACGCTGAGAGGTAGTGAGACCTGAAGGAGTGACAGCTGGTGGGAGGCAGTTAAGTGGTTAGGAGGGGCTGGTGTTTCTCTCACAGGATTGCCCTCTCTCTGTCACACGGAACTCCCATGAGCCCAGGTTGCTCTAAGTGCGCCTGAAATTCTCCTGAGTGTTCTCTATCCTGTGCTTGCACACATCCTCCTCCACGAGGCCAGGTACCTCTCTGCTGAGTCCCTGTTACACCGCAGTGCAGCCGGGATGCATCACCTGAGTGCCAGCACTATGCTGCCCGGACCCTCTAACCACCAGAAGTGTGAACCACATAAACTTCTCCAGTTAGTAAAGTGCCTGTCCTTGGTATTATTATAAAATGGACCAAGATATTCTCCAATCACTTTGTTTTTACTTCATTCTTTATCTCCGGTCCTAGACTCTAAATTGCATGAGGGTAGGTACTTTATACACTGTTCTATTCCCAGCACCCACTAGGGAATACTAAATGCTCAATAAAATGGTTCCATGAGTGCTTGCTGGTGACGTTTTAAAATTTAACTTCATCAGACTTCACTGAAGTCGGAATTCATTTGCGTATTCCCTCTTGAATCATATTCGAACCCAGTCTTGACTTCCTGCAGTTCCTCCTTTATCTTCAACACAGTACATGAGCAAGGCTCACTGCTCATTGCTCCGGTCACACACCTGGGTGTCACTATTGACCATTCCCTCTTTCTCTTTCTCACATGTACCCCATCTATCATGCAGTCCTGTGAGTACCACCTCCAAATGAGATCTAGAATCTCCTTGCAGCTCTACCCTACGCTCTTACCTTAGTAGCCACCATGATTTCTACAAAGTAATTGTCTTCTAACTAGTGTTCCCAGCCACACTTTTCCTTCACATAAAATCCAAAATTTTGTTTTGAATCTACATCCAGTGATTTTATAACTAGGATTAAATACTGGTCTGTCTGTCTGTCTGTCTCTGTCTCTCTGTCTTTCTATCTTCCTCTCTCTCTCTGTATCTCTCTCTCCCTCTCCTCCATCCTACAACCCCCTGCATGGCTTGTCCTTATCTTCTTTCTTAGCCTTATCCCATCTACATCAGCTGCTCACCTCCACCCTGACTTTCTTCTCTTCTAGGACATTCAGGATATTTCCTATGCTATTTTTCTATTAAGAAGTCTCCTCTGGCTGCAATGGCTAGCCCACCCCCCATCCCAGCCTTCAGGCTAGGCTTAAATGTCACCTTCCCAGAGAGGCCCTCGGTAAACATATGAAGCAGGTTCTCACCCCACCACAATTAACAAGTTTTCCTGTTCTCCACATGACTCTTTCCTGCACTAAAATACAAGCTCTCAGTCACAGCTTCTAAGCCTGTGCTGCTGTGTGATGTGATCCTCGCACTGTATAGGATATTATACAGATTATTATGAACCACTAGAAGGAAGGCATGCATGCAGGCAACAACGAAGGAAGGAAGGAAGGAAGGAAGGAAGGAAGGAAGGAAGGAAGGAAGGAAGGAAGGAAGGAAAGAAAGAGGGAGGGAGGGAGGGAGGGAGGGAGGGAGGGAGGGAGGGAAGGAGGGAGGGAGAAAAAATCCAGGCCACAAAACAAGTAAAAAAAGAAGAAAGGAGAAAAAAGATGAGGGGAGAAACAGGGAGGGGAGGAAGAAGGAAACTTTAAAACAATTATTGGCCCTTTTATGTTATATAACATATGTCCAGTTACAGGTGTCTGTACAGAGGATTTAGCATGAATGAGTATTAATATGCCGGTTTTTTTTAACATGTGCCATACAAACCAGATACAGCCATTTATTAGCATCCATACTGTTTCAGTTCTCAGTCCCATTGCAGACCCCAAACTCCAAGAATGATGATCACAACCCTGATATAAAATGTTGCAGGGAGATCAGGGGGATATGCGGTTAGGGAGATAGCCCAGTAAAATAAGCACTTGCCTAGCAAGTACAGGGTCCTGAGTTCAATCCCTAGTACCTCAAAAAAGTCACAGTACTCACACCTAGCCTGTGCACATCCACCTATATACCTGAAATCATCTCTAGCTTACTTACAATACCTACTATAATCTAAATAATCGTCTTACTGTGTTTTTAGGGAATGATGACAAGGAAAAAGTCTCTATATGCCCATCATAAATGCGATCATTTTTCTAAGCAATTTTGATCTACAGTTCACTAAATCCAAAGTGCAACTCTACTACTATTGTCCCTATTTTTGCCAAATAAGAAGTGAAACTTAATGACATGAAATTATAGTTTATCCAGGTTACCTAGTTAGTAAATAGGAAAACTAGGTATCTAATCCAGGTAAGCCTGGCTCTAGAACATGGGGTTTTTTTTGACACTATTTGGTATGCCCTCAAAAGACACAATTCTCAGTGGATTTATCTTTAATGCTCAATATCTAGGCTACAGTAGACAATCAATAAGTGTTTGGTGATTGAAGAAGAAAAGAGAGAAAATCGTCAGACTTCCCAGGACTCACAAGGGAATCCAGGAAACTCCTGGGTAATTTGGCTGAAGTAACTATTCAGTCAACATTGAATCAAAGGCGAATTGAATTGAGTTACCCCCCAAGTAATAGAGCTAGATATATCTCCCGAACTCAAGACAGAAAACTCCCTTCTCTATGACTTTGCAACTTATCATTGTCAGGAAGGCTGAGCAGGGAGAGGAGGGGCCGAGCTGGCATGCACAGAAGAGCCTGGAGAATAATCAATTGAATTCAAACCACTATACATCATGGATGTTTAGAGCCAGAAAGGACCTGGGAGAGCATCTGCTTCTCTTCCTTCATTTCACAGAAGAAAAACAAAAGAAAAAGAAAAGATAAGCCTAGCAGGGGGTACAGCTTCTCCAAGTCACTTGGTTAGTGAGATATTAGGACTAGGGTTACTGGCATTTGTCCCTTTCTGTTCCATAAACTAGCCTGCTATTTGTGGAATGCAGCTCTTAGATACCCAGCACCCAAAGTTAAAGCAGGAAAGGTTTATTTAGATCACAGCTTGTAGAGGTTTCAGTCCATAAGTGGCTGGTGCCAAGGTGGGGTGACTTCACAGAGGAGGGCAAGTCATGGTGGGCAGAAGATAACAAAAGCAATGGGAGAGAGACAGAGACAGACAGAGACAGAGGCAGAGGCAGAGACAGAGACAGAGACAGAGGCAGAGGCAGAGACAGAGGCAGAGACAGAGAGAGACAGAGGCAGAGACAGACACAGACACAGACACAGAAGCAGAGACAGAGAGAAACAGAGACAGAGACAGAAGCCTCTCTCTGTCCATTATATTGTATCCAGTCTACCAGGATTAGGATAGTGGCCCAGAAATCGGTGGACTGACTCAGCAATCACCCACCCTTAATCTCAGCACCTTTAATCCCAGAATTGTACTACAAATCAATCACACTAGATTCAGTCATCATCAAAAAAAGTCTATAGGATCACATGAGGCTTTGAGACTCTGTGTGTGTTATGTGTGTGTGTGTGTGTGTGTGTGTGTGTGTGTGTGTGTGTGTGTGTGTTGTGGGAGGGTGCATCCAGACAAAAATCACAACAGTTGCCAAAGTGTCTAGCTATAACAATCTCTTTCCTTCTAAATAATTGTTAGATAGACATCCAAAGTCTTTTCTTGCTTTATAGGCTTATTCACAACTTAAAATTGATTTTTAATTAGTGCATATTCTGTTGCCCTTTAAAAAAAACTGTGTGCTTATAGGATTTTGTTTAAATATTTGCTAAATTATAAGATAATTACTGATGTTGAGATCTCAAATACCTATCGCTGCCTCATGTGTTTGGAAGGTGACCAGGTCATGGGGCACTGTGCTCATCCATTGGTCAATGCGTCAATGACTTCAGGAGCTAACAGTGTGGTCAGGGGTGGGGCCTGCTAGAGAGGAGTCATGAGGGGGTGACCCAGCAGGGTGTCTTCTGGCCCTCTCTCTTCCTACCACCCTCTGCTTCCCACACTGTGGATAGCTTTCTTCCACCAGGCATTCTATCATCCTTTTTCTGTCCTGAGCCACCTAGCCACTCAGTGAATCTGCTGAAGCTGTGAGCCCAAATAACCTCACAGAGAATTAACAGTGAGAATGGGATCATTGCTGTCAGTTACTCCACCATGTGGTTTACAAGTCTTTGTTACTCATTTTGGGGACAAATTCACAAAGCTTTGGAGTTACAGGATGAAGAAGCCCTAGATGTTTACAAATAGAGCTTGAAGGCTAATTTGGATTAAAGTTCAGAAGACCAGGATACTAACAGGAATATGGAAGGCCAGGGGCAGGACGTTTCAGCTGGGAACAAGTACTCCACTGGAAGTTGGAGGATGTGTGTGTAACATTCTGGAAGAAAATTTGGCTTTCATTTTTCCCACATCCTGAGACACTCTAGTAGACTGAGTGGGGTGGACTAATAGATCTGGGACAGGAAACTCAAATGAAGTACATTCAGGCATTGGCATCCATCGGCCTTCTGTTTCTATCCTGACCTAAAGTGAGAGTCAGGAGCAAAAGGCTAGGCCAAAAGACAGAAAACATTTTCAGTTTTGCCTGAAGGAAGGACCTATGAAGTTGTGGCAAAGAAAAAAATGCTCAAAAGATTCACATTAAAATGAATCCAAGTACCTAGCAAGAAGAAAATTAAGAAATGTGACTTAAAGGCATCTCATTGACCAGACCTGAACAGTATAAGACTAAACACCCTTTAAAAGACTTTACTTTGAGAAGAGAGCCCCAGAGAGCCTTACTCATTCCCAAAGCCATAGAGAGAAGTATTTTCCCAAGTTTAGGCATGTAGGCACTCAGAGGCAACTCCAATCATGGCCCAGAGGGACAAAGCTACTGCTGAAGCCAGTGGCAAACATTGTTATCATCACATGATGCTGGTTTTACCAACAGGAAGAATGTAAGAGTCATGGCATCAGAGGGGCTTCCACCAAGATTAAAAGAAAAAAAGACTAAGGCCAGGCAAGCCCTTGGAAAGGCAAAGTGTAATGCTAGAAGCGTTAAGCCAAAGATTCAGGTCAGACTCCGGGAAGTTAAAGATACTAGCAACAGAGAACGTAGACTAAAAAAAGCTGAAGCTAATAAATAGGGCCAACCCAAGAGAAGCCATGTGAGCAGCAGAGGGCAGGGCCACAGGAGCTGGCCAAGCTCTTTGGAGCTCGCCAAGCTCTTTGGAGCTCACACCGCACCATAACCTGCTGCAGGTGTAGGCATGGAGATACGGGGTTTAATGTTTGCCCACTGGTTTTTGGTCATATTTTGGTCTGGATTCTTTCTATGCTGTTCCTCTACTTTGGAATGGGAATGTTTAACTAGTGTCATTGTATCTTAAAAGGACATAACTTCCTTATTTTTATAGGGTCTTACAGTACTGAGTTTGGCTTGTATCTCAGAGAAGAGCGGGGCATTAGATTTGTCAGCAATGCTGGAACTGTTAAGACTTTCTGCAACTCTTAGAGATGGAATAAGGGCATTTACAAAATAAGATGGACATGAGCCACTTGGAAGTCAAGGCTAGAATATTTTAGATATTAAATATCCCCCTCCCAAAGTCTCAGGTGTTTGGAAAGTAATTAAGTCATTGGAGGCCCTGTGGATTCCTCTATGGAGGAGTTAATGAGCTGAATATGCTTTAGGAGATGGGACCTGGTTGGAGTGGTCATGGGGCATGAGATCTATAAGAGAATGGGCATCAGCTTACAGGCGAAGCATGCACACATAGAGTGGGCATCAGGTGAAGGTTCCTATGACAATACATTTGGAATATCCATGATTCAATTTCACTTTCTTTGCAACCAAAGTTGTGCTTTGTTTTGTCTTATTTGTTTGTTTTGAGGCAGGGTAGCACTATGTCATAAAGAAAACTGACTTCCTTGTATCCTGAAAATCACTCTGGAGACAGCAACATTCATTTCTTGTTAATATTCAATCTCTCTCTCTCTCTCTCTCTCTCTCTCTCTCTCTCTCTCTGTGTGTGTGTATGTGTGTGTGTGCGTGTGTCTGTGTGTGTGTGTGTGTGTGTGTGTGTTTCTGTCTCTCTCTTTCTTTCTCTTTCTCTCTCTCTGGCAAATTTCTACAATACTTGCCTGGGCACACTTTTCTGACTTCTTTCATCTCCTATACCTCTTCTAACCCTTCACAGTAAGGTCAAATTCTCCCCTTATCTCTATTACTGCTATAGGTTTTTTAAAGAGCAACAGTAACTCACATTTCCTAGTGATCTCTATGTTTTAGGATGAGTTTTCCATGTCTTGCTTTCTGAACGTTTTCCCAAACCTCTCTGACTTTCAGATGAAAACTTTAGAGCTTTTTCCATAGGACCATTCCTAGTGGCAAACACAAAAAAAAATTAAAAAGCTCTTTAAAAGAATTTAACTATGATTAAGAATTTTTAATCTTCTGTGAGAACTAAATCCTGCTTCTATTAGTTCTCATTCATGTCCCTCTGCCATGCTTCTCACTTAAATATGTCACTTAAGTATATCAATCATTTAAATACACTCTACCAAGCAGGGGCTCACTATGTATTTCGAGGTGGCACTGGACTCACTGTGTAGCCCAGGCTGGTCTTCTATCACCTCCTAGCCAGGAGGTGAATGGGCGTCCTGGGCCAGGCACACCTGCCACGATGAATGGCCTCACCACACGCCCAAAAGGAATGAAGCCAATTGTCATGGATTTGAAGCCTTCAAAATAGAGACCAAGTAAACCTTTTCTCATTTTAAGTTGATTATGTCAGGTTTTTTATTACACTCATGGGAAGTTAACTATCACATTATAGGTGGGAGGAAACTTTACATACAGGGTGAGGAGATATCACACAGACGAAGTACTGTTCTTTAATAGCTTATGGAAAGTTATATATGAGGTTCTAGGTAAATAGGATCTAAATATGAATGGAGTCACATAGGTAGTTTATAGATGGCAAAAAGAAATCTGATACCTGAAAAAATATATAAAATTGTAATCGCATGTATATATTATTACTGCTAACATGAATGATAGCAATTTCAATGAGGTGTTGGTTAGATGCAGGAGACCAGTTACAGAAGAATGGAGCTAAAGTAACGTATCAGCAAGGATGCTCTCTCGCGCCATTCACACAAAACACCTCTCAAATAATAAAGGTATCAGCTTGTACCGGCAAAGTCTGCAATTAGAGCAGCACACACAGACCACTGAGGGTTGACTGTATGTATCTCCTTTGTTATATCATAAACGTAAGATGGCAACATATGCTCGTTGCCCCTCTCAGGTGCATAGGTGGGTGGGGCAGTGCACGCCTATAATTGCAGCACTCAGGAAAATGAGTCAGGAGGATGGCTGTGACTTGGAGACCACACAGGACTGCACAGTGAGTTCAGGGACATCTGAACTGCATAATGAGAACCGGCCTCAAAGACAGTATATATGTGATATTTAAATGCATAATATATTTAAGTGATATATTTAAATGATAAGCATGGGAGAGGGACGTGAAAGAGAATAACTAATAGAGGCCAGATTTAGTTTGTCACAGATGATAAAATATCTTAATCATGGCTACTTCTCTTAAAGCATCTTTTAATTTTCATATTTGTCAATAGGAATGGCTTATGGAAAAAGTTCAAAGTTTTCATCGGAAGGTAAAAGAGGTCTGGGGAAAGCATTCAGGAAAAAAGAATGGAGAACTCATCCTAAGGAATACAGATCACTAGAAAATGTGGGTCCTTGTTGGTCTTTAAAAAGCCTATAATAGTGATAGAGATAAGGGGAGAACTTGACCTTATTGTAAGGGGCTGTAAAATATGCAGGAGAAAGAGTATACCCAGGCAGATATCTGTAGACCTTGGCCATGGTGGGGGTGGGGGAGAGAGAAAGACAGAGAGAGAGAGAGAGAGAGAGAGAGAGAGAGAGAGAGAGAGACACACACACAGAGACAGACAGAAAGAGAGGAGAGAGACTGGATTGTAACAAGAAATGAGTGTTGCTGTCTCCAGGGTGATTTTCTTTCTTTCTTTTTTCTTGTATTTTAGGGAAGGGTCTCCAGGCTGTTCAGGGTCTCACTACTAGATAGGACTCATAGTAATCTGCCTGTTTGCAGCCTCCCAAGAGCTGGGATTACAGGTATGCCCAGTCTAACAGTGATTTCAGGATACAAGGAAAATAATCTTTTTCATGACTTTAAATGAAAGGATCAGGGAACAAAGGACTAGAACAATAAGTCAGAAGATTTCTGCTAGCCCAGAAGCCGGGCAAACCTTCCTCTGCCTAAAGGCACAGGCGCTAAGCCCCACATTCAGTGGGAAGTGTGCCTTTACTACTATCAGCATTTTCTTCATGTTCAAGGCCAAGGCAACAAGGGCCCTTTCCATGCATGGGCCCCTCAGGACCTCAAGCGAGATTTCCACAGGCGAGGTCCCAAGGTTAAAGAACACATATGTGTAAGACATCAGCAGAAACAGCAGGCCACATGAGGCATAGCCTAACACAGAGTGAAGGGCCCAAGAGCCAGAGCAAGGGCTGCTTGTGCTTTCATTGCATATTTGCTATCCAGGTTGTTATCCCATGTATACATTGTAACCTAGTGCCAATAGCTAGCACATGCACAGTTGTCCACTGCTAAACCATGGCTACCATTACTGTATCCCACTGCATACCTGTGTTAGACAAGTAGGGTCCCATGCTCAGGTGCCACTGAGCAGTCTGAGCAGTTCTCCACCCCATGCATTTTTACTTTTATCTCCCACTGGGAAATCATGTGCTTTATCAGTCACCCAAGAGAGCCGTTTGCAAAACCCTGGCCCTCCCCCCTCCCCTCATGAGCACGAAAACACATAAAGAGTAAAATTCTAGTGTTTTACTGTATTAATAGGCACCAGGGTGTTTGGGGTTTTTTTTTTAAGTTTTATAGACAAAATGTTAGCCTATATTTAAAGTGAAAAATTGTTTTTCTTGGTACTCAGAAGTAAGCATTTGGCAAACACCACATTTGGTTCCATGTTTTTTAATCATCAACGATTATTGCAATAATGCTGTGTAATAAGCTGCCTTACAAGTCACTCGCCTACAACAAATATTTATTTTTATGTTTGTTTTTCAGGTACTGGAGTTGAAGCCCAGGGCCACTGTGCAGAGCTCATAAAAAAAGCCCTGAGCTCTTTTTTATTTGTTTAACACAGGGTCTCACTAAGTTACTAAGTTATGCAGGCTGGGCTTGAACTGTGATCCTCCAGCCTCAGTCCCCTAGAAAGGTGGCATTATAGGCATGCGCCACCATGCCTAAGTAATAAACATTTATTTTTGCATAAGGTTCTATAGGGTGATAGGGGTTGGCTGATTTAGGCGGGGCTCCAGTAGACTGTCTTTTCCCCAAGAGACAAGTTGTGTTCCAAAGGCTTTACTGTGCACTGTCTCTGGGATATAAGTGGAAAAGGAACCAATAAAAAGGACCATTCCAGACAGCAGCAAAAACAGAAATATTCAAGACTTTGCAAGGCTTCAGTCCAGCACTGACACACTGTAACTTCTGCACACATTTCATCAGCAGAAGCAAGTCAGTTGCAAAACCCATGGGCTGCTACTGGGAACTGCTAGAATGTCAAATGGCGAAGGTTGTCATGTATGTGGCACTCATGTAATGGGGCGTGGCTGTATCATACCTATCATGCTGATACAAGGAGGGCCCAAATAATTCTGAATGGCTTGGTCTGTTGCACTAGAAACTGAAGAGGATTTGGGGAGAGAGAACAGGACTCTCATGCATGGTAAAGACTACTTTTGCCTTCCTCTACATCTGCCATGAATTGAAATCAGGCCTTATGATAATATACACACAGGTATGCACACACTCCCTTAATGATAATCCTCTTCACAAACCTGCTCTTGATATGAATAGAGCACACATGGAAGATGGTACAGAATGATGTTTTGCTTTCTTTTGGACACAGGGTCTTATTGGGCAGTACAGGCAGGCCTTGAGTTCATTATGTAGTCCAGCCTGCCCTCAGACTGGTGGTGATGAGCCTCCTGCCTCAGCCTCTTGAGTGCTGGGATTATAGGCATGTGCCACCACATCCAGTTAGTGTACCACAGTCAAAAGAGCCTTGAATTATTCAGTTTTCCCAACAATGGGGTACAATGTCCAGTACTCACAGTTTAAAGAAGAGGGGTTTTGTTGGCTCATGGTCAGGGGGTTTAGAGGCAGAAATGTTGTAGTGGAGTAAAACTGTTTGGTTCATGGCAGCCGCGAAGCAGAGCAGGGGACAGCATCAGAGAGGAAAGCTTGGGGCCGTACAGATTCTCAAGGCCACACCACAGAACCCACCCAGACACACTCAGAAAGTGTGCATTACTAATCCCCCAGGCGGCTCCCCAGCTGATCGAGCTGACTTGACTAAACTTGCACACTACATGCCCTGTACTAGAAGTCCGGAAAACTGGATTCTGCCACCAACCCAGTGTGTTTCCTTCAGCTTAAAATAAAAAGGCTTTAATGAATGGGGAAACCTGCTTTCACAGCCAGGGGTAAAGGTGAAACAAGAAACCCTTCCCTGCAGCTGTTAGATTAACAGTAACAGTTGTGACACCACACACCTGGGAATTCTAGGCCTTGGGTTTAATAAACATAGGATGAACCCCCCCAAAAAATAGTAAAGGGTTGTCTTGGACTTGGGATTTTTTTCCCAATGTGTGTGCAGGAGGAATGCATAGACAGTAAGTTTAGATCACCCAGGACTACACTCTCTGCATAAAGGAACACTAATGCAGACGACCCCCAAGTAGGTGCATCTTCTAGCATGTTGTATTGACGATAGCAATACACGCCCAAGTACAGTATTTACCTACATGTTTGGGAAATATTTTACACATGCATGCAAAAATAAATCAGACTCCCAAGATAGAACCATGTAGAGAGATTGCAGCATATTATATGGCACAAATATATCCTTCTGAACGTTTCATTCATGCTTTCAAAGAAAATCTAGACTTTCTCTTTTCTAGTCAACTTCACTGACTTTTAGCTTCTAAAATACTCCCCGCCTATGTATGACCCTACCTGGAAAAAAAAAAAAATGTTGAGAAGCTCTGACCTACACGTTCACAAAGCTTAAGGACTTCAAAGGTTAATTCTTACATTAACTGTAAAACTAGTGGGATTCTCTCAGTCTCGCTGCCTCAAGAGGATTAATCCCTCAAGCCCCAAGGCATCCAGTGGATGTAACACATTAAATTCTTCTTCTGGGGTCATCTAGAAAGGCACTGTTTATGCTTTGCTCTTGGAAGAATTGAGAAAAATAGTCACTCAAGTCAGTCCCTGTGTATTTCGTGGTTCTTGAGAAGCCCAGCTGAAACAACTGCACCACTGAGTGCTATTGACTTTCTTGAAATCTCTTATTTAAGAAAAGTAAAACTAGTTGTTTGGCAAGTGGACATGCAGCTTACCTCAGATACTTAACTTAGCAAACTAAACATTGTGCCATTGTACACTGTGTGGACTGGCAAGAGTGCCACCATTCTCTTCATTACCTGAATATTCTTGCTGAAGTGTCCTTTTATCTCGACTAGGCAAATGGGATATTTTCATGTTTATGAAATGAGGAGATACCCAGTTCCACAAGGGACCACAGCTCACCCCATCACCCTGGATTTGTGGTGGAGATGAGCCAGTAACCAGGATTTCTTGTCAACGAATGGAATGCTTTCTCCCTTTCTCTGCTCTTTTCTGTCAGAAGCATGTTTCCCGATTATGTTCTGTGAAATGCATTATTCGCATTCACTCTCCAGAGAGCACTTTTGAAGCATCCTTGTTCTTGTACCCAATCACTTAGCACAGTGGCTCTGTGAAATCTGTGGTTCGGAAACCTTCCTGTTGCTCCTAATTATTCCACTTCTTGGATTTCTAGGATGCATGCACCTGATAATCAAGAGTTATTCATTGGAAGTCTTCATTACATTGGATGTAGATAATGCAAATTTTATTCGTGAAATGCTACTCAGAGCCCCCTTCTTGAATGAAGACGATGATTTACTTACATTTTCAGAACACACACAATAGGTGGAGAATTAAAATAATGGACAACAACTAATAGAAAACAGGTGTGACTCTGAAACTTAAATTGTGCATTCTCCAGTCTTGGAGCAATGCTGGGGAAAGAATGTTTACCATACAATAATGGAGATAGCAGAAAATGAAATGAACAATAAATTCTCATTGAATGAGTACAGCTTCCCAGCTGGAGCCCATTTCAGATCTCGCTGTGCAACCAAAAATGAACACACAAAGACTGTTAAACTAGGTTGGTTTTGTTTCCCCTAGAGACTGGGAAGAAGATAGCAAGGGTGTAATTTAATTTGTGTAAAATGTTTTCTAAACAAGTTCAGGGACTGTATCATCAGGGTTGACAACTTGGTACCAGATCTGAAGTTCTTGTACTAAGGTGTATGCCATGGACCCATGAGAGAAACTCATCACTGAAATGTACAACTGAGAAGGCAACAAGTTCAAGGCAGGAGCATAGAGACCTGATGGCCAAGCCCTCAGGCCAGCTCCTGATTGTGACAGCTTACAGGAGGAGAAATAATCTGCCCATCCTTAATGCCTAGCATTCTTAGAATTTGAAAGGACAACTTTGAGTGTTTATTGTGAGCCCTTTTGCTCTAATTCTAGCTAGTGCCACCAGCCAGTTTTGGTCAAGGGGCCATCCTAGTTGAAACTCCTCTTTTATTTCCATGTTGAGATCTGAGTCACATGCTGCTGAGCAGCCTAATTCCATCCCTGGTGCATTTCTGTGGATGTCCTTGCACAGATGATTTGAAGTAGCTTAGGGGAACTAGATGGGACACAGACCAATCATGTTTCCTTTGAAGATTGCTGTACTGCTTGGGGTTCTCTAGAGGAACAGAACAGGATACATGCAAGGGGATTTACTAAGCATGCTGTGGGATCAAAGGCTGGAGCGTCCACAGTGGTTGTCTGTACACTGGAGAGCTAGAGGATCCAGTCACTATTCAATTCAAGAAGCTGGAAGCCATGAAACAAGAGGGATCAGGGGTGTAATACCAGTCTGAGACGAAAAGTGGGGAAGTTCCCTGAGGAAGCATAGATACGAGTCTGCTTTGGAAGGCTGGAGAAACTGGACTCTGATGTCGACAGGGGATGGCAGTGAAAGATGCACCTGCTTAAGTATAACAGAATCCTTTAAAAATGAATGGCAATTTCCTTCTTTTCTCCTTTTATCCGTAGTTGCTACCATAAACCTGTGGTGTTTCCCACAGCCAGCATGGGTCTTCTCCCCTCATAGCTCATTGAACGATATGCCGTACATCCCTGGAAATATTCCCACAGACACCGGGAGCTATGTGTTCCTAAGCTGCTAGACAAGTCTTAATCCACTAACATAGACATAACCATTAATAGCCACCAGTGCTATAGTTTGATAGTTTGAATCTATAGTGCGTCCTACCCATGCACCAAGTGACAAGCATCAAAGCCTCATTCTCAGCCTGCTGCTATTGGTGGCTAGTAGAAATTTTAAAATATGGAATCTGTTGAGAAGTCTTCTAGTTATTGGAAACGCACCCTGAAAGGACATAGTGGTTCTCCCTGCACATGTATCCTGGTCAGGTGAGTGTTGGCTTCCACGGACATTCCCACCACATTTTGCCACTGTCCACCTACAACTATAATTCAAAATAAAACTTTTCTCTTTATAACTTGACCATCTCAAGGATGACGCTGCAGTAACTGAAAACTAATGAACATAAAGGCTAACCCCCGTCAAATCCAGGCTTAAGTAATAGAAAAGGGATGGCCAGCTAATGTGACAGAAATGAAGGACCTCCTAAATAAAGGTGGCCGAAAAGAACATCATCTGCATCTCCTGTTTGGGGTAGCTTTCCCCTCCCGAGGAGATTCTAGCCATGGGTCCTCAAAATAGTGTTTCATGGCCAATTGGAACCAAACATTTGGAGGCAACTTTAGAACCATCTAATCCAAGAACCTATGAAAAGTAGTATCCACTACAGATTTTGGTTTCAAAATGTATGAGGAATCTGAACCTTTCCCCAAATATACTTTTTTTTTTCCCTGTATTTTTCAGTAAGGGTCTGCAGGGTACACAGAGTCTCGTTATGTAAATTGAACTCCTAGTGATTCACCTGTGTTCAGCCTCCCAAAGAGCTGGGATCACAGGCATGTGCCACCACCGCGCCCACCTCAACTGCCATCTTAGCACTCCCTGGGGGTGGAGCCAGCACCTATTGTAAAAGACCAGTCCTTAGCCAAGCTGCTGCTGTCTTGGTCACATCTTTTCTCTGGGGATCAAACCTCTGGCCACTGAGTCTACCTCAGCAGGTGCTTTAATCCACCAAGCTATTTGGCTGGCCCTCCCCAAATGTTCTGACTCAACAGAGCTAAGGGTGGACCCAAGAATCTTCTTCATTACAAACTCCCAGAAGGTTCTGATGTTGGTAAATGCACTTAAAGAAATGCTTGCCAAAGGTTCTGTGCCATGCTGGTGTTTCAGAATGTTTAGGGAAATGGTTTTCACTTCCAAGCAGGCAGACAAATTTGGTTATTAAAAAGAACTCACTGCTCTTCCGCCTGTTGCTGCCAGCTCTGCATTCTGGAACCACCTGTCTCAACTCTCATCCTACAGTGAAATTCTAAGATTAGAAGACATTCATTAGTCCCTTATCCAAGGCTTCTTTTCTCCATTTAGTTTCTTTCAGTAATTCCCTACCTCCCTCACAATAAAGTTCAAACTTGTGAACCTGTTCACAAGAGTTGCCATGACCTGGCCCATAATGCCTTGCTCTAGCCTTGTCTCCCTTCAACATTTGCCTCATATACTAGATTTGCATAGAGCCCAAGAGCCGTTTTTCATACTCTTTGACATCCCTGGTTTATTTTTTTTCTGCTCACAGCCCTTCCTGGGAAAAGTGTGTTTATGACATTGCTTCCTTGTCCACTCTTACCTTGAAGTGCTAGACCTTTAAGACTCACCCAACCTCGTAACTTCTAAGAAACCACCATGACCACTGCAGTGTAAACTATACTTTTCATGTAAATTGTGATTTGAACCACAGATTCTCTAGCATTCATCAAATATGTTATGGATCACCCTTCTATTAGAATTATCTGTTTTTTCTTCTCTCCACTGGGATACACAAGGATGGAAACATTACCTTATTTTTTGTGCTCCAACTAATGTCTGACCTAGAAAGATTATCAAGTGGATGGTTGGTAAGTTGAATTGGATCCTCCAAGGCCTATCATAAAAGACCAGTCTTTAGGCAAGCTGCTACCCTCTTGGTCACATCTTTTCAAGAGAGAGAATATATGTCAACCTTCTCCTGTGTTCAAGTACCATGCAGTGCTGTGAGGCTCCCAAATACACAAATACCTATTCTGTCATTAAGGAGCACCTGGTCATATGAGGACATCTATACAATATGTTGTAAAAATGCAAAAGTGTAATAGGATGGCATGGAAACAGAGAGAATCGCTCTGGAAAAGAGTAAAATTTTTCACTCAACACACATGCCAGGTATTTACTGAAAAGGTTAAACGTCAGTAAAAAATTCTAATAAGCATTGAGTAATATAGCAATAAACAAAATATATTTTTAAAAGTACAGGGTACCAGCTGAAGGGGCAGGCAGAGACAGCTCACCATAAAGGTGACATCTGCACAACCATATGAAGGAAGTGAGGAATCAAGGTTTGCAGACAGAGGGACCAGTGGCTGAGCTGGAGGGTCTGGTACAACATCCTATGGTGGATTCAGCTCCCACATAGTCCAGGAATAGCAAGGAGATGAATACAGTGCCAACAGGGAGATGGCACCAGGGTAGAAAGCTCTGAAGTCATGGTGTGGCTTTGCCTTTCACCTTGAAGGTCTTGAGAGCCAGTCCAGCATCTGGGGAGGAGTGATGTGGTCCTGGGCACATTGCAAGAGAATCCCCTTTGTCATGTGGTAGGGACAGAAGGGAGGCATGTCCACTCTTTGGGTTATGCAGGTTGTCCAGGGACAAAAGACACAAGTTAAAGATCTTTATTGTCTTTATTTCTGATCTTAGACTCTGGCAGAACTTTATTCTGTAAAACAGAATACTTGATCTGATGGGCTGAGTAGAAGAGGATAGTTTTAGAGACAGAGAAAGGCCAAAGACTTAGAAACAAAAATGAAGAGCAAATTGATCATTTGAAAGTTTTTTCCACATAAGATAGGCATGGGAACAAATGATAGAAAAATAGTTTAACAGCAGTTTGCCCTTTTTGGTGTGAAAGAATTAGGACAGGGGGAACTTCAGTGTCATGCTTCTCGTATACGGCCTGCTTGGGAAATTCGGCTGTTACTTCTCATCCTCCTGATATGTCAAAAATTCAGATGACACCATAGTTTCTGTTTGATGATCAGGAGCTTCAGCATAGGTGACTCCATTTTGATATCTAACCTCATTTATTGGAGCTGGGAACCTAATCTGAATTAATGACCTCTTATTGTTTATGTAACCAGTACTATTGTACTTCTTGGCCTCAGAAAGGTTAAGGAAAACACAGCTAACAGTAGCAGATCTGGAATTCACTTCATGTCTCCAATAAGTCCAAGCCCACACAGTAGCACTACTATCCAGAAGACCTGAAGATAAAAACTCACCCCCATGAGGCACAAGGACAGCACAGTCAGAGGACAGGGGCTGAGTGCTGGAGCCAGAAAGGAAGCCTTGAGGTCCTTGGTGGGAGCCCCATCTGGCTCAGCTTTTATCCCTAAGCCCCCATATCCCTGCTGAGCCTCTCCACTCTCCTTCATCCCAAATATAGACTCCCCCAAAGTGCCTTTTTTCATTTCCATTTTGGTACATGAGATGAGTTGGTATTTCCAAATTGAAATCTATCCTGGCATAAAAAAGGAAGTAATTATAGAAGCTGCAAAGCACATCCAAATAGGTAAGTTTGCATGTGCTCAGGACCACAGAGGGCCTCTACAGCTTCTCAGAAGTTCATGCTGAGGGCTTCCCATGCACGCCTCTCTTCTACCTGCTTCTTGTTCAGTCCTGGGCTCTACCAGCTCCCCTGATACTGCCAGCTTCTGTTGCTGTGGCCCTTTTCTAGGCCCTCTTGCCTTTGGAAATCCCTGTGATTCTGCCTCGCTTGCTTGCCCTCACATTCTTTCAGGTAGAATGTAAGCTGCATAAGGTCAAGGTCAGGCACATCTTCAGTGTTCACTGACACATGTGAGGCTCTGCATAAATACATGTTGTTCAGGTTCATTGTTCAAGCCACCAGGCAAATGTAAAAGATTTTTCTTAATCAAAACATGTTTTCCTTGTTTCCCAGGGGTCCAAACAAATCTCCTAGTGTTTGCTGAAAATTTAACTAAAATCCAACAAATGTTTCATCCCTTTAAGGTCTGGATACCCATTCGGCCCACTTTGGGGCCAGTATACAATTTCCTTTCAGTGCCACTAGAGATGGGGACAGGAGAAGCCAGGATGAAATGCTGAAGCTCTCGAGGAGGTTGAGGGGAGCTGACTCTGATGTAGATGAACACAAATACACCCAGGAGCAACAGCCGTCTTCATGACCCACTATGAATGGACACAGTTCAGCAATGACATAAGACGAGAATCACCTAGCTCACCCACCCCTGTGTGCTTTCATAAAATCAAGGAAAAAACTGGTAGTCAAAGAAAAACTGATACCAAATTATGGGGTGGGGAGGTCTCCATACCAATAACAAATTCACCAATTCTCTGGACACCACTGTGTGCCCTGTCATTCGCTTCAGGTCTGATTACCTAGCCAGAGTTAGCATCAGACCCCAAGTGTAGAGGCTCAGTGCACAGCTGTCCCCATTTTGGAGGCAATCGCTACTCCCAGGCCTCAGAGCTTCCAGTTACCCAGGCTAAAGCTCAAAAGTGCCCTTGAGCTCCTTAACACTTTTTATTACAGTTCACAGAACTCAAGCAAGCATTTTATTTACATTGACTGGCTTACTATAAAGAATATTATAAAAGTACAAATGGGAAGCAAGATGAAAAAGAACAGAGGGCAAAGTCTAGAAGGGTTCAAATCACAGAAGTTTCTGTCCCCACAGAGTTTGGTATACCCTAGCCCCTGGCATAAGGATGCATTCACCAACCTGAATATCCTTGACCCCCCAATGGTTAGGACTTTGGTGGAGAATCCATGCAAAGACTTGACTGATTATTCATCAGCCACTGATGATTGACACAGTCTTTAGCCCCCTCTGGCTGGAGGTTGGAGGATGCGACTGTAAGTTCTGGATCTCTGATCAATGATTGGCCTCTGGTGACCAACTCCATCCTCCACGATCATCTCATCAAAATAAATTCACAGGGCACTGAAAGAGGCCTACTATGGATAACAGAGCATATTCCTATCATTCAGGAAGTTCTAAGGGTTTTAGTAGCTATGGGAACCAAGGATAAAGAAATATCTGATTTCTTTACAAGGGGCTAAAAGGTAGAGAAGAGTGGAAGAGATATAATCAGTTAACAGATGTGAGCAGAAACCAAGGAAAATCTTCTTCATGTCCCTAAATGTATGTTGAAACCTTGACTCAAAACCCTAGGTGGTCAACCACCAACGTACTGTTATGTTCAACACTTCAATGAACTTTCTAGACTATTAACCTCTACCAAGCCAGAAGCTTCTTCTTTTCAAGTATCTTCCTAGCCCAAAAGTTTTCTTACCTGTCCCACTTATCTATACCTAATATAATTTCAATGGAAACAATGTATGCCTTTCTTCCCTTAACTTTCAGTATAGAAATATTCTGGATTCTCAGGTCTGGTGAACATTTTCCCAGGTGCTCTCCAATCTTGCTCCTATGAGCTGCAGAACTCATCTTAGAACCTGGTCCTATTCTGACTGATATCTCTAATGGTTCAAAAAACCCTTTTATTTCAGAGTCCTGCATTCTCCTGTGGATTGGGTTGATACACCCAACTCCATCTCTCATAGAGCTCTGTGGGTCTGCCCACAGTTATCCTTCACTGGCCTAGGCCTATGTGATTCCTCTTGTTTTCAAGGAGATCCCCCATAAATACTTTCCCTCCCAACTACATCTCAGTCTCTGCTTCTAGAGAGCCCCACCCGTGACCCCACGGTCGTTCCACTGCCAATCCACTGTTTACTTCCCTGAGAATCACAGATAGGCTTTTTAAAGCCTGAAGAACAGACCCTCAACACATCTTTGCCTGAGGCAAAACAGGGCAGAGATCACAAGGTTTCTATTATGCCAAAATCTCTCCAAGGTAAACGCTGCATGCAAGCATCTAAGCCCCTGGAGTTGCTGCTATTTATATTTAATGTGCAAACACTCTGAGGAGAGCTGTGTGCAGAAACCAGATCAAAACATTTATCCTCACAGTGTCTTGGAGGAAAAAAAAGAAAAAAAAAAACAAGCTGGCTGTATAGTGATAGTCGAGAGAGTTAAAAGAAAAATGGAGGGAGAGAAAAAGGAGGGAAAAAATTCAGTTGCCACTAGATAAATAGAACAAGCTCCTCTGAGAGCCAGGGCTGCTGGTGGCCACTCAAAGATATTGTTATGCATCGCCACCAAAGCACTTGTAGAGCGAGTGCAGACCGTGTCTGACATCGCCTCTACTGACCTTTTCAATATTGCCCGAGCGTGGTGGAGCTGGTGCTTCTAGAGGAATTCAAATCGAAATGTACTCAGGCAGAAAGGATTTGGCTGTGGCCAAACCCTATCAGTCTCGTCACGTTTAGACTTGTCATTCTCATGTAAATTGCAATTCTTTATTAGCAGGGCCGGTCTTCCGCCCAGGTGCAGGATGCACTCATCTAAATGGCAACCAGGCCGCATCTGCCTGCGCTGAAGAGCTGGCTTGCTCTAGAGACGACAGCACAGATCCTGCGTCCCCAGATGGGGAGAGAAGAGCGACCTGCCAGGGCCCCACTTGAAAGCACAAAAGGAGGATTTGACATTCAAAAAGAAAGGGAGGGCTAAAGCTTGCCATTTCGTAAGTTTTTAGGATTTCTTTTTATAAGTTCCCCAAGTAGAGCACCCTCCTCATTCCTCACCTCCACACGTTCCTTGGCAGAGGAGGCGAACAGGGAGCTGTCCTGGGAGGCACAGGCAGCCTCAGAGAGGCTGAGCTGGAGGTGGTGACACCAGGAGTTACATAATCCTCCTCTTCCTCCTCTGCTGCTGAAAGTGAAGCCAGAGCATGCGGGCAGCCAGCTGGAGGGTGCCTGCCCCTGCTGGTGGGAGCTGGGTGTTCAAGGTCTTCTTCCAAAACCTTTGTCTTATTCCCATTCTCTGCTTCCCTCGCAGAAATACAGTGGTTCTCCTAGGGTGGTTCTCCAGGTACCACCTGAGGCCTCAGCACAAGTGCGTGTACGGGCACACACACACAGGCACAGGCACAGGCACACGCACACGCACACACACACACACACACACACACACACACACACACACGGAGGTGGGGGGGGACTGCAGGGCCCAGCAGTCTGAGTTTGGCAGGCTTTCCAAGAGAACTTAGTAAGTGTCAAAGTGGGACAACCACAGCCCTAGTGGAGTCCATTTCTCTCTCTCTCTCTCTCTCTCTCTCTCTCTCTCTCTCTCTCTCTCTCTCTCTCTCTCTCTAGCTCTATCTATATTTAGCCCAGGAAATTCTAGCCAGGTAAGGAGAGGGGACAGATGCAGCTCACCACTGTCACTACTTTAAAGGCTGCCTTAGACCATGTAAGCTAACACTTAAGATCGGGTGATTTATAAACAACAAAAGTATTTTGCCTCATAGTTTTGGGGTCTGGGAAGCCCAAAAGTATGGTGGTGGCATCTGGCAAAGGCCTTTGTGCTGAGTCATAACATGACAGTAAAACAGAGGAGCAGGGCCAAGGTGGGACACAGACCCAAGATCATCCTTCGCAGCAGGAATTCGCTCCTGTGCTATCTAATCCAGTCCTTCCACAGTAGCATCATCTCCTCCTGAGAGAAGGGCCCTTGTGACCTGATCCCCTCTTTAAGGTGGCACCACTTAATGCCATTCTGATGATAACTTCAACAGGGAGAAGACATTCAAACCACAGCAGAGGCGTGTCGGGGAACAGTGGCTGGTGTGCTTCAGAAAACAGAGTCCAAACTTAAAGTTTCAAAACCAAGAGCCAAGGAATAAGAAGAAAGTGATTCAGCATGCTGAATCCTTCCCAGAATCAGATCTTTAAAAATAAATGATGGAGGGCTGGACAGATAACTCAGTGGACTTGTACGATACCAAAACATTATGAAAACAGTTTGCAATGTATTAATTTATCGAATCCGTCCTGTTAAGGTGTCTTAAAACTGTCTCATTGATATTTGCACATCAATAAAATAAAAATAAAGCTCCTGCTTCAGCACAGCACAGCAGCCAGGGTTTAATCCCTGGTGTGCCATACCGGCCCTACCCCCAGGGTGCACTGAGAAAGAGACTGAGACTGAGCATGGTGGTGCACGCCTATAATCCAAGCACTTGGGAAGCCAAAAACAGGAGAATCACTATGAGTCCAAACTACATAGTGAGACCCTATATACCCTCTGCACCCTGTAGACTCTGTCCTAAGTTCCTTAAAAAAAAAAAAAAAAAAAAGAATGATAGGTAGATGTCAGAATTACAGACAAATCAGAATGGGGCACCCTCCCTGCCTGTTTAGGGGCACATGAGCCTCCTAGGGAAGTGGTCACAGAAAGGGAATCTGAGCACTGTTATGCTGGGGGCCTTAATCTGGCCCCACATGCAGCACTCTCACCTGGCCATTTGCTGTACAACACAAGGCTGTTACCACCTGACACAGGCCCTGGCTTTAGTAGAAATGGAAATTAAAATTGATGTACAAATTTACAGGGGAAAAAGGCTCAAACTGAAACATTATTGGAAAGATAAGAAAGGACTCCAGCTAGCTGCATAGGTCACATTCTGACCCAGGAGCTCAGATGAGCCCACCCAGAGGCAGGGGGCCAGTCATCAAAGGGCAGCTGGTGGGCTAGCAACAGGTCAACCACCACTGCAGTCCCAGTTCTGGAATTTTCATGGCTCAATAATGGCTCAGGGGCAGGTGAGCCTCTCAGGGAAGTGGTCATATCTGGAAAGGAACATCTCTGTCCCTGGTAGACTTGGGTGATCATAGCTACGAGGTAATGGCTGGAGATGCCTTCCAAATGTCCTCACAGATCTCCCATCCCTGTGCCCTCAGCCCTGAAAGGGGATGAGATCATGCACATTCAAGGCCAGTCAACCCCGTCCAGCTAGGCCTAGAGCTGAAAAGAGACTTGACCAATATCCATAGTAGCAAAGGATACAAAGTGAAGGTCCAGCCTCACTCCACACCTGGTTACTCATTAAGCACCCACATGTCCAAGTAAAAAGTCATGATCCATAGCATAAGTGGCTCTCAAGTGCCAGAAGACTGTCCCAAAAGAAAACACAAATCATGTTTCCAAGGAGTAGCAAGCAAGATGCTGGGATTCTTCCTAGTCTGCATCCCTGCAGTGATGTTGTGGCTGTACCAGCTGGAGATGGACAGCAGTACCCAAGAGTCTGCAGGAACAGACCCAGAGAGCCAGACATGCTTGCCAGGTATGCTGTGACAGAGCTCAATTCCAGCAAGAGCACGGTGGCAGCAGCTTAGCCAAGGGACAGGACATAGTGCAGGTGGAATGCTACGCACTGCAGCTAACTGAGGTCTTCCTTGGGCATCCTGTCCCTGTTAGTGTTGGCTCAGGGCCTGATGAGACTTCCTCTCGAGGATCAACAATCAGGACAAGGTAGATCACTCCAACACAACCAGGCAGGAGTTTAACCAAGGCCAGGGGTGGTAGCCCACATTTCTATTCCCAGCACTAGGGAGACTGAGGCAGGAGGACCGCCACAACTTTGAGGCCAGCCTGGGATACACAGGGAAATGAAGACCAGCCTCAACTACCAAGCAAGATACTGTCTTTAAAAAAAAAAAAAGAAAGAAAGAATTTAACTGCTATTCAAGAGCAGCCCCCACCTCTGACCATGAGGTTGGCTCAGGAGCTCTTTGCTGAAACAAATACAAGGGACTCCCTCTGCTTTAACAGTGCTTATAAAGAAAGCAGAAAAGATTTCCAAGACATCAAAAAAGCCCCGGCAAAACAATATTTTGCTAACTGAAGTGTAAATTAATAAAAAACACATGGAACACATTTCTCTAAAAATATACACAGCTCCAGAACCCATCGGGAGGGGAAGCTGGTGTGGTCTGGTTGGGGTTTGGCAGAATTCAATGTGTTGGGAAAGAGCCACAGCTTCAGGAAACAGGTTTTTCCCATTATCTTTCTTTCTCTCCACCCATATTCCTTGGAATTCAAAGAGTTTTAGAGAGCAAAGACTTAAAAGTCATCTCCTGAGTGCTCTCATTTAAGACCCCAAGAAAGCAGACTCTGGGGAAGTGAAGTCATGGCATAGAGTTTCATAAATAAATAATAAAGAACTTTATAGTCCTTGGGGACCAGAGCAATCCACTGGGACAGTTTAACTCGATGACATGCCTTCTTTTCTTTGTGTCTCCCAGAGATGCAAGCAGGGGCTCTTGAAAACCCCATGGCCCACGTAACCCACTGATCTTTTTCTTACACTCAGGCCACCCTTAGGCACCTTGTAAAGTGGAACACAATGGGTGCAGGCTGATATAAGACCTAGCACAGATTGAGAGCTAGGCTAGGCCAGCTGTGCCAGGACTACAGGGACAGTGCCTTCTAACTCTGTAACCTGAAAAAGAAGAGAGTCTAAGCGCTGGGGAGATGGCTCAGTGGAATAAGTGCTTCCCTGGCAAGTGTAAGGGGCTGAGTTCAATCCCCAGTTCTGCCAAAAAAAAAAAAAAAAGAAAAAGAAAAGGAAGAAACTCTAGAAAGAAGGTCATTGTCAAGTCACTCCACAGCCCTTCAAGGAGTTGCCAAGGAGACAGATGTGGATATTTACAAAATGATAAGAGGTTCAGTTCTCCAGGAGGATGCCATAATCCAAAATACAGAGCCACGAGGTAACAGAGCCTCAAACTGTGTAAATTGGAACAAGTAGCACAATCGGGAATTATGTTGGGAAACTTCAGCATCCATAATTCTCAGGCCACTGGTACAACTACTGAGAACAAATATGCAAGGACATAAAAGAATTAAAGAACACAGTTCATGAGCAGGATCCAGTGGCACCATGTAGCCTTTTTACTGTTGGCAGAATATAGAATTGTTAAAATCAAGGACCCTTGTAATAGTCATAGGGTTTATGAATTTAAAGTGATTACTGATGTGATTACATTTAAGTCTACCACTTCTATTTCTTTGTTATTTAATCACTTCTATTTCTGTCTCAGTTACTTTTCCCTAGTTGCTGGGACTAATATCTGAACCTCAAAACGAAGGAAGGAAAGGTTTATTTAGTTCACGGTCTGTGGCCAGGGTCAGGGGAGGGGTGGCAGGTGGCAGGTAAGTGAGGAATGGAGAATGATTTACCAGTGGTTATGCTGTTTCTTTTGTGGGTGATATAAATGTTCTGAAATAGGTGTTGTGGATGGCTACACAACTCTGGACACACAAAAAAACGTTGACAATACATTTTAAATAAGGAAGTTGTACGCATATGAATTATTCCTCATGAAGCTGATAAAATATGCATAGAGTCATTTCCTGTCAAGTTTGGGATCTTAAATGGCCTCCACAGGCCCATTTGTTGGTAGAACTCTCATATCTACAATTTGCCGAATTTCTTTCTATGCTGATTTTCTCAGATGTTTTGTCACAGTGACAGGAAGCGGACTTAGACAGTTCCCCTTCTGCTAACTCCACCAGACCACAGACCACTTCCCTAAGGGATTTGGGGCTGGGGAGCAGGCGAAATTATAGCCCTAAGGAAGAAATAATTTTAAAATGAGCAGAAGGGATTGTGGCTCCCTGGCTCCTGAAGTGTACTGACCAACTCTCATGCTCTCTTTCATTTTTTTTTTTGTTGTTGTTTTGAGATGGTCTCAGTGTGATTCAGGCTGGCCCTGAACTTGCTGTGATCCTCCTGCCTGCATGTCCCAAGGGCTGGGATTGCAGATGTACATCACCAAGCCTGGTCTCGATTCATTTTTTCCTAAGTAAAAATAGTTAAGCAGTTTTTTTTTTTCTTAACAGATGTCAGAGCTGTGCATTTCTCTTTAAGAAAAATATAATTTTCTAGTGAAAGTTACCCTGCATCTAATTCATTGCAATGCTACTTATTTTACAGAAATACACAAAAATTTGTCATGGAAAATATGGTAAGTTTTGAAAAGGGAATTATTTTATTTTATTATTATTCTGCTCTGTTTAGTGATCAGAATTGCAATAGAATAGCATGATGTTTTATCACTGCGGATGCAGATATAGTCCTTGTTCTACAGTGGGGACCATAAAGTGGGGACCCTGAACGTGCACGCTGAGAGCAGGCAAAGCCGTCTTCAGAATCAAAAATTATGATTGCTTGAGGAACTTTAAAAATTTGAGTCAGAATTTTAAACATTTTGCTGATGTCCATGTTACTGATGTACACGTGGATTTAAAGAAATGATTAAAACGCCTCACAGGAAATAGCACTGGTGTGTGTGTGTGTGTGTGTGTGTGTGTGTGTGTGTGTGTGTGTGTGTTTAAGAACTGTAGTCAATGATTACATGAAAAAGAATGTGGCTCTTTTTCTGTCTGTTAGAAATGCAGAGTGAAGCATACTTGCTTGGAACCTCATCCTCTAAAACATTTTAAGTTCTGAGAGTTAAAATAGTTTACATTTTTGCCTAAAACTTCTCAAGAGATGTTAGAGTAGTGCTTTCTTTTTGTATACATTATGATACCTAGTGAGCCTCACGGTGAACTGAGAACGGTGTCCTGCTTCCGAATGTGCTGAGTCAGCTTCCAGCATTTCATTCCTTGTGCTTCAATGTCTTGAAATATCTGCGTTCTTTTAATTTATTCCAGTAAAAGATAACTGGCCATTCATTCCCCTAAAAACACTAAAAATACTTTCCCTTGTTTCTGACACTCTTGTTCTGTTGTTTTTGGCCTTGTGTCTTTGACTGTAATAAGGTCTTTTTTAATGTAATCATTGACTATATTTCTTAAACACACGCACACACAGACACACACACACACACACACACACCAGTGCTACTTCCTCTGAGACCTTTTGATCCTTTTTCTAAATCCTTGTGTACATCAGCACCATCATCTTTACTCAGTTCTCTGGCTGCTGCTGCTAAGCCCATCTATCTTTTTGAAACTCCATTTCTGTTAGAATAAAATTTTACTTACATTTTCATCACCTTTTGTTTCTCTGGAGCTTTTTTTTTTTTTTTTTTTTTTTTTTGGAACTGGGGACTGAACTCAGGCCCTTGCACTTGCCAGGGAAGCGCTTATTCCACTGAGCCATCTCCCTGGCTCTGACACATTTTGATCTTAGCCACCTCCTCCCTCTTTCCCTGATCTGTTCTTACGTGGGACTATTTTGGGAGAGAAGAGGCTTGTGAAGACACGGGTGGCTCGCTGTGCGTGGAGTGAATACAGGTGACAGTGATGGGTCGCTAACAGACTCTGGGAGAAAAGAAGTGGCTGTTCACTGATACGCAATTTGCGCTGCGGCAGTACTAACATTTGTACTTTAAACTGTGCACTTACTCACCCTCAATACACAACACTAACAAGTTGCAATCTGCTCTTCTCCATAGCGGAATGGAAACTGGCACCACTCAGGTGCTTAAGCAGTTATTTACCATTTCGTTATGTATACAGCTCATTTTGTAATTTCTCCACAAGCACTGAAGTCCTTGCCTAAATCTGAGCTTCAGCATTTCTGCAAGGGGCTGATTCATTCTTGGTTTGAATGAGTGAAGCCTATTAGGAATTAGAGATGAGCTTTGTGTGGCCCTGTTTATTTTAGTTCTAAGTTGTTTTATCTGGGAAGCACTGACTATTGGGTTTGAGGTTTTAACTTTATATTTATTCAATTATTTATCAAAGATATATTGATTTGTTTCCCAGGGGCAAACAAAATGGAGCTTACAAAATTGAATTTAACCTAGATAGTGGCCATTAAAATTTAAGAGAGAAGTCCCAGTTGCAGTGGAGCAAGGCAGTTCTCTGCCTCCTAGTTCTAGCTGTCTTGAAGACAGGAACTACAGAGTAGTGTGAGAAGGCCAGACTCTGGATGCAGAGGGTGAGAATCTACAGCTTAGCATTTGTTGGCTGATGGCTGCAGGCAGACCATTGTGCACTTTGAAGCCTCAGTTTCTGTCCTGTAAAATAAAGCAACTACAATCTACCAGGATGGATTGTTTTTAGAATTTACGATTGTAATCTTTGTGAGATGTGTATCCATATGTGTATATTTCTCCTAGGAGCAATGGTTCAGTGTGTGCTAATTCAGGGTTCTTGGCAACTTTATACAACCTGGCTACCAGGAATATTGAGAACTGACTGTACGTTTTGAAACGTAATTACATGTTAAGGTTGTTATTAACCTGTTTTCTCACTTTCTGACTACTGGGAAGTGGATCTCTACAATACAACATAGCTGAATTCCTACTGATCTGCCACAAGGGCTTGAAGCATTCAAACGTATTTGCACAAATGCTAGCTCACTCATTTTAACAATATTTTAATCCAAATAGATTTTTGGTTGAAAGCTAACACATTTTGCATCCCAATTACTTGTGTTTAAGATTGTGCGTGTGGTGAACGAAAGGAAAAAGAATTCAGACTCCTGAGATGCCTCAGTCCTGGGGGCATAGGGTATAGCCAGATCCTGTCTATACATAGAGTTTTTTTTTCCCTCCCATCTCAGAGTATAACATGATTACTTTGCTTCCTAATTTTTATTATTATAATTTTTATTTTATTTTTGTATTTTAGGAAAGGGTCTGTAGGGTGTTCAGGGTCTAACTAGTGGATCAGTCTTGTAGTGATCCGCCTGTTTACGGCTTCCCAAGAGCTGGGATTACAGGCGCATACCGCCATACCTGGTCTCAATTGCAGTCTCAGCATGTCCTCGGGGCAGAACTGGAGATTGAACTCAAGACCTTGCATTGCCAGGCAAGCGCTTACTCTATTGAGCTATCTCCCCAGCCCCTGTTATTATAATTTTAGAGACATAGAAATATTGAGTGAATCATACATGGAATTCCTGGGTACCTACCAGTTTGACTTAATAATTATTGCATTTTCTTATATTTGCATTATTATATATGTGTGAATACATACATAACATTTTCTTGAACCATTCTAAAGCTGTAAGCAGCTGGGGAGATAGCTTGGCTGTCTAAGTGCCTGCTTGGCAAGTGCAAGGACTCAAGTTCGATCCCCGGTCCTGCATGCTGTGCCGGCTGTTGGTGGCACCCACCTGCAATTCCAGTGCGGGGCAGGCTGAGACAGGAGGATCACTAGGAATCCAAGCTGCATAGCAGGTTCCTGTACCAACACACAGACACACACACACACACACACACACACACACACACACACACACTCACTTAAAATACCAAGTAAAGTTGTATTGGTCATGAAATTTTACTTAAGTTATGTCCTAGGAATAAGAATAAAAATGTTTTCACACAAGTGGTATTATCATGACCACACCTGTGGCATTTGTAAAATTTTTTGATATTATCTAATATCTGATATGCATAATATTCAATTTTTACCCTAAGATATCTTTTATTATTTTTTAAAAACCAAGATACAATCAGAAGTTTTACATTTTGTCATGTTGTCTCTCTGAGTTTCCTTACTTCAGAACAGACACCAAGTTTTCATCCATGGCATCAGTTTTTTAGAGTCTATAATTATTTATGCATTATAAGTTAGAGGCAAATTATCTGTATTTGAGGCCGACCTCTAGTTGGCAAACTTTAGGTCCATTAACTACTGAAAACCTTAGTACCTGTATATGTAAACTTATGTATATGTATCTGTATGTGCCTAAGAAATACTTTAAATGTTGTTAATGGTTTTGATCAAGTGGGGCCTGGTTGGAGGAGATGGGTCACTTAGGGAGTGACCTGAAGGTTTATTTTCTCTGTCTCTCTGTTTCTGTCTCTGTCTCTCTGTCTCTCTCTGTCTCCCTCTTTCTGACTCCCTGCTTCTATGAAGACAGCAGCTTTCTCTGCCAGACCCTTCCGCTAGCCTGTTTTGTCTTGGAGCCAACTGACCATGAACAAAACCCACTGAAACTGTGAGCCAAAATAAATCTCTCCTCCTTTAAATTATATTAGGTATTTTGTTTCAGAAATGGTAAAGCCAGTGAATACAGTAATGTATATAAGAGAGCTTTGCAAATCATAAGGGCTAGGTAGTCTCAGTTATTCTCAGTATTATTGTTTTAAAAGTTATTTTGAAAGTGATGTCGTTATTCTGCCTGGGAGATAGCTCAGTAGAATAAGCACTTGCCTGGCAAGTGCAGGGTCCTAAGTTCAATCCCCAGTACCTCAAAAAAAAAAAAAAAATCATTATTCTGTTGTAGGATGGTAATAATAAATTACTGAAATTAAAATATTGGTTCAATGAGTTATTTGCAACAAAAATAAACAAACACCTTATTAAATAAGAATTTGAGCTTTCTTTTTCTCTCTTTTCTTTAGCCAGTATGAGTATAAAGTGAAGATATTGATGTGTATTCTCATATCACCAATGGGATTAAACATGACTGATAAAATTGCTTGTCACTCTAGGTACAAGGTTGTCATCTGTAAGTTTCAGATCAGCTCTGGTGATTTCTCATGACCTTGTCTCTGAATGTCCTAGGTTTCATTCAAAATAAAGAAAGATTGCTGATTCTGTTCCTGACAACAGGCAAGCCTTGCAGGGAAGACCTTCCTGCTGGGTGCTGGTGCCCTCTGAGCTCTGACCTCTGTGCTTGAGGCCCACTGCCTGACTGTGGCACCAGTTGGAACTTCTCACAGGGTTTTGCTTTTGCCCAAGATGGAGTGACAGAAATGGGATTTGGTATCCTTTCAGAAACAAGTAGAAGAAACTCAGACATAAAATACATAAAACAACTGTTTTAAGAGCAGTGATAGCCGGATGACAAGAAGATGAAGAGGTGACCCCACCATTGCTTCATTTTGCTATCTTTAGTTTCTAAGGTGTGGTACAGGGAAAAGGAACCCAGCAAGCTCCTTGAGGAAGGAAAATAGTTTACAGGAGGGAAGGAAAATGCGTATTTCCACCAGATACATTAAAAAATTTTATAATGCACTGGACATTGGGTAGAACATTTAGGAAGGTTTTGTCTTCAATTGGGATTAATTTGGAATTAATTTACTCTGGATTGAATCCAGCTCCTGAACTAATAGATCATACAATCAAGACCCCAAAAGATCAGATGAGTTCCAGGAACTCAAGTGCAGCCCTAAACAAAGTTCAAAAATGGTTATAGGATTCCAAAAGATGCATTATCCAACAGGTACAATTCAGTCTTCCACGCAATAAATATCACCAGGCACACAGAGAAGCAGGAAAACATTTGAGATCAATTAATTGATCAATCTAATCCATCAGCCAACCAAAATAACTCTCAAGTGACATAGGTGTGAGAATGAGCATATAAAGATACTAAAACAGATTTTATAACTGTATCACATACTTTGAAAAGTTAAGTAAAGTCATTAACTATGCTTCAAAAATTCTAACTTGAAGTTATAAGCATGGAAGAAAGTATCATGCTAAGAAGAAAAACATACAGGCTCTAAAATGGAGTAATGAAATACTAAGTTAGCCTAAGAGAAGTTAAAAAGGAAGGTAAATACTGAGAATGGCAAGGGAAAAATAGGCCAGATGTGGTTGCAGACACCTGTAATTTCAGCCCTCTGGGAGGCTGAGGCAGGAGAATTAGCAGACTTAGTGACTTACTGAGTCAAAATTTAAAGAGGACTATAAATGTGGCTCAGTGTGGATGCTTTGTGTTCAGCTTGCAGTCCCACCCACCAACAAAAAAGAGAAAAAGGGAAGAATAGAAAACAAGGGGCCTGGGGAGATGGTTCAGTGGAATAAGTGCTTTCCTGGCAAGCGCAAGGGCCTGAGTTCAATCCCCAGTTCCACCAAACAACAACAACAACAACAACAACAACAAAAAACAAATGGCAAAGAGATTGTCATGGTTTGCATGCATTTGTCCCCTCAAAGCCTCATTCAGTCATTGAGGCGCAGTTCCACAGTTTGAGATTAATTCTGGAGACAATTACCTGCTTTCTGTCTCCATATATTTGCCTACTCTGGACATTTCAAAAATTATTCTTATCTAACTATAAATATTTGTCTTCTAACCAACATCTTCCCATGTCACTCTTGCCACGACTGCCCCAGCCTCTGGTAGCCACAGTTCTGCTCACTCCTATGGGAGCTTGTTCATTCATGAGTAGAGTTTACCTGTGTGCTTGTTCACTAGTACTGGGAATCAAACTCAGAACCTTGCATTCGTCAGGCAGGCACTGTACCACTGGGCTATAACCCCGGCACAGAGTTTATCTTTTTGTGCTTGGCTGGCTGAAGCATAATGTTGTCCAGATGCATCCAGATTGTAGCAAATGACAGCGTTCTATCCATTCTGTAGCTGAACAGTATTCCATTGTGTGCATGTGACATATCTTCTCTATCCATTCACACGGTGACTGACACTAGGGTCATGCCATGCCTTGGCCATCGTGAGGGATGCCGCAGTGAAGGTGGGCTTGCAGATATTGCTGGGATACTGCTTTCCTTCTTGTTGGCTCCCCCATCGTGGGGCACATGATGAGGTACCATGCGGAAAGGACAACAACTGTGACAACCAGCAACATTCAGGCATGGGGCGTCACAACCACCAGCATTGCCTTTGGAGAAGTGGGGGAAAGACAGAGTCACTACAAAGAGCAAAACAGGGAGCATTTAATAAAGAGCAGTGTGACCTCAAAAAGGTGGAGGAAGTGGAAGCCCGTGGTTGCTTGCTGTGCTCCCTGTAAGACGCCTCTTGGCTTTCAAATGTTCATGTCAGAGCCCCCAGACATGCACTAGGAATCCACACGGGCTTCTGGGCAGACTCACACCAGCTTTGCTGCTTAAGTATCCCACCTGCCACCTGCCACCTGTCAAAGCCAACTGCCTCTTTCCTGTCCAGATCCCCTGCCGCAGCCACCAAATGGGAAAGCAGTGCTCAGCTCTTGGCTTAGACAGCAAAGCAATCACTAATCTGCCCCTCCATCCCCGACCTGCAGGAATCCTATTGGAGTTCAAAATACCTTTCACACACCCTTTGTACCCTAGTAGGGAGGAAACAGCTCTGAAAATTCCACTGTCCTTCCTGTTTCATACCTTAAAAGCTCCACATTTCCTGGATGCAACCAAAGCTCTCTTTTTTCAGAAGGCTTGTCCTAATCCAAAGCAAATTATTGGCCAGGGGCTTAGCTCAGTGGACTAAGCTCCTGCCTGGCAAGTGTAAGGACCAGGTTCCAACCCCTGTACTGCATGCCATCAGGCCTCACTGTTCAGGCCTGTGGAGTCAGCCACTGAAACCAGGTATGGTGGCACATGCTTGCATGCTTATAATCCCAGTGCTGGGGAGGCTGAGACAGGAGGAGCACTATGAGTCCGAACTGCATAGTGAGACTCTGTACCAAATAAATATGTAAGCAAGTAAATAAATAAAAACCTTCAAGCTCTGGGCATAAAATGTACATGAAAGAGTAAATAACTTCATGTTTAAATTTGGACCCCATTCTCAAAGCATCTTATTATACATATGCAAATATTCCCAGTTCTGAAAGAAAAAAGAAAAAGAGAGATGAAAGAAAGAAAGAAAGAAAGAAAGAAAGAAAGAAAGAAAGAAAGAAAGAAAGAAAGAAAGAAAGAAAGAAAGAAAGATCTGAAGCACTTCTTGTCCCAGGCACTTTGAAACAATAATATGCAACCTATACAAACTGCTCTCAGTGCCATGGAAGGAAGGAATTCACCTCTTCAAGAGTTTTTAAGGAAAGAGCAAGTCCGGCCTGGGTGGCTATTGATCTACTCCCCAAAGGGGTGCTATGTCCGTGACATCTGGGTACCAGGTACCCAGCCCAAGGAGCGGGGCTGGAACAGTGATGTGGCTGGGGGAGACAGACAAGCACACAGAGACCCCAGGAAGCACTAGGCGGGCAGTGCAGAGTGTGGAAGGAGGGAACGCGTGCAGGAAGCTACGCGCAGAAGAGGCTTAGCACGCCCCGCCTCCCAGAGGACTCCCTAATGAGCAAGCCGCCTGGTACCCACGCCCTTACAGGATCATCACTTCCTGATCACAGCTGGCCCTGTCAGTTCCTTTCAACTAAGAAGTGACTTACAGCCTCTGAGCCTAAGCCATAAGGAGCATTAGAAGTGCTGTGGTCCTGTAATCCCAGCACGGTAGGGGGCTGAGGGGGGAAATCGTGAATTCATGCTCAGCCTGAGCAATTCAGCATCTTAAAGAAACCTTGTTTCAAAATGAAAAATAAAGAGGAAGTGGCTGGGGACGTGCCTCAGTGCAAAGGTCCTTGCACTGCAGTCTCCGTACTATCAACAGGACACAGGACGGAGGAGGAGAAGAAGTGCAAGATGAAGAAAGGGAAGAGGAGAAAGCAAAAGAGGGCAGCAGCAACGACACTGTGACTTCTACTGGAGGATCTCGGAAACCTGCAGGAGCCTGAAGCTGCTGCTTTCTGAGGAAGCAGCTAATCCCGTGGGAAGGCTGCCTGGAAAGACAGGCTCACCTAGCCCCACTAGTGCCTTGGAGACACCAGGCCAGAAAGCGAGGGAACCCCCACCCCACCCTGGTGGTGGCCAGTCCTGACTGTCAACTTCAATGGATTTAAAAGCCTGAGAAATGAGAGCACACAGTGAGTCCATGGCATCCAGAGACAATCGTTACGTGGGACAGCAAAGGACAGTGAGACCTGGCCTGATGTGGGTGGCAGTGTCCAACAGTCCAGGACCCAGATGGAAGAAAAGGGGAAGAGGAGGGGAGGCCACCAACCTGGGCTCTGTCCCAGTTTCTCGCCTTCCTGGCCTCTGTGCAGTGAGTTCTCCTCATCCACACCCTTCTGCCACAGTGTTCTGCTCACCAGAGGCCAAGAAGCAAACAACCAAGGGGCCGTGGGCTTAACCATAAGGTAGAAGAATCCATTCCTCTTTTAAGTGGACTTTCTTAGGCACCTTGTCACAGGCGCAGAAAGCTGGCTGACACCCCACTTCAGACCTTCATCCACCCCTGGTGAACCTGCCAACGATGCCACCCGCAGCCAATTGGGAAGCCGAGCGAAGGGCTTAAGGGAGAGCCACTGTGCCGAGCCCATCCCACCTGGGGAACTGGAAGAAACCAATAAACAGTTGTTTCGAGCCACTAAGTTTGGGACTAGTTTGTTCCACAAACAGGGAAACAGAAACTGATGCTTAGATGTTAATACTGCCCCCACATCACCAAAAAAGAAAATACTAAAATTAGCCTGGAGGTATGAAACCATCCCAGCAAATGAATAGCGTGGTCAGCCTCGGGCTTCAGTGCCATCCAGACCAGCCCCGGGGCACCATGCCTGCCAGACTGAGGTCTGGCTGCTGTCCACCTGTTGAGTTTCAGCCGTGTTTAATTCATTGGAGTCGTGTGTGTGTTTTCCTGACTGACACTGGTAGTTCACTGTGTCCTGCTGGGCACAGTGCTATAAAATTGCGGCTGAGTTGATTAATAAGGTGTCTCTGTATCCCCTCTTTCCCTCACTGCCATTTACAAGAAAACAGCAAAGGTGGGTGGCAAAATATAGCTCTGTCAGTATCCTGACTTCACAGAAATAAAGAAAAATGTGGAGCTGTCAAATCTCAAGTGTTTCTCTATCCAGAGAAACATTATTGCAGCCTCTCTGGCATCCCTCGACATCCCATAATACTCCCATCAGTGAAAAACCACAGTGATACACAGATGCTTCTTCAGTTTATTTTCATTTGGTTTAGTGATGACCGGGGTTATTTTTGAATCCCTGTAAGACAGCTACATAAGGCACCCTCAGCATCCCACCTGGACACAAAGAGATTTTTCTCCATTATATCAGATAGACTAAAATACCCAGAAAGTCTCACCTTCGTCTATGAAAGAATCCAGTAATACTGGCAAAAATGCCATTTAATTGACCTAGCAACCCAAATCATTTGTTTCTTCGTCCCAGTTTTTATGGAGTGCCTCTTATGAGCCAGACTCCTATGGTCACAGTTCTGTTTCCCCTGCAGGTGAATACCTGTGACACTAAGCTTGGGTCTGGGCATATGACGATCTGTGCCCTTTCTCTGGTTTCCAGAGTGGTATTTATACCTTTCCTTCTAGAAGCCTGGTTATCTGGGTCTTTCTTCAAGTCCAAGAAGTATCACCCATCTTTCAATAAACTCTGCTTGTCTCAGTAACCTGGAGTCTAGTTGTATCAGTTGCAACTAAGGAAAGCAACCTGCATGTTCCTATATAGATAGAATATAGCAACAATTGTTGTCTTCTTCTGAACCGCTATCTCATCTCCAATAAACACAAAACCCCTTTCATTCCAGCCTTGAATCTTCACCGTTTGATGTCTCTAGCGTACAGTGGACGCCCCCTCTGACCACATTACATTCAGTCCTGAGTAGCTGCGTTACATCATGACTAGTGGAAGTTTAAATTGAAAAAACTTATAACTCTAAAAGATACGTACAAATCTAACTTGCTTTACTAAAATGTAAGCCCTTTCGGTTCACTAGAAATTATAATGTGTTCATTTTTATACCCTTTACAATAGTAATTCCTTGGTATTTGTGTTTTAAGGGCAAAAGACATATTTTTTTTTTTTTTTGAAATTCATTAGAATATGATTGACTGAGTTAGTTACTTTCCCATCCCTGGGGCAAAACACCCAACATCTGCAATTTACGGGAGAGGATGTTTCTTTTGATTCACAGTTTCAGCAGGCAGGTTCAGTCCATGGTTGACTGGCTCCAAGGCAGAAATGGCATGGTGGAGAGCCTGGTGGAAGGCATGGCAGGGGCAAGTTGTTCATGTCATGGTTGCCAGAGAAAAAAAGGAGGAGCACCCACCCAGGACACAGCGGCACTAGCTCATCTCCAACCAGGCCCACCTCCTTACAGCACATTCAGCTACTGAATTCATCCAAGGTGATCCCACTGATGAGTCTGGCATCTCCGTGACTCAGTCACCTTCCAAACACCTGAGATTTCTGGGGAACATTTTGGACCTAAATCATAACATGGTTATCAAATTGATAGCAGTGTTGGATACAGATGATAACATCTTGGAAGACTGGGAGTGAATCTGTGAAGTACACCTTAGGCAACATCATTATTTAAGATAAAAGAGGAGGAAAAGAAAGCCAGCAACAGAAGCACAAAAGGCTATAAAAGAAGTAAGAACTGAAGACTTTCACACCGAAGTCAGAGGACATCTAACGTTCGAGAGCTGGGTAAGAGTCAACAGAGCCAATTGCTGCAGCATTCAGGCCAACTGAACACTAAGAAGAGTTCAAAAAAAATTAAAATTTGGCAACAAAAAGCTATGGATGACTCAAAAGGTCATTCCCAACTGAGCTACAGGAACCAAAGCCAGATTGCTGGAGGTGGCAAGCCAAATTGAGAAGTGACGATGGATCCTTGTTGTGGTGATTCTCAGGGAAGGAGAAAGGAAGGACGATACTTTGTGGAAAAATTGTAAGATGAAATGGAGCTGTGGCTGTTCCTTGTAGAGGAACAAATTGTTACATGAATTATTAAAACAGTATTTTTAAAGTGAAATGTCCTTGCTAATGGTTAGATCCCTGAATACCACTAAACCCCAAATTCCATTTTAAAATAATTAAAAATAATTGGCATCCATGTGGGACTTTGTAGTTTACAATGCATGGGTTAGTGCTCTTTCTCTCTGATGTTTAAGCAAAACTGATGTAGGCAAAACCCCAAACCAAGAAAGTCTTATATTAAATCTCAGACAAACTAAGATTCTAAAACCTTCCCTTTGATCAGGGACTGAGAGCACTTGAAGAGAATACGGTGGTAATCCTCCCACTCGGCACCTCAGAAAAAAAAGTAACAAGCACTGATGCAAATAGCAAGCTCTTTGAACTAGAAAGCACACAGTACCAAGCAAGCAAGAAAAGTGCCCACATGAAGGGTTTCTGTAAGAGACAAAGACAAAAAGAAAAAAAAAAAAAAAAAAATCCACTTCCTAACATGTTCAATGGGGCTTAGAGAAATAAAGCCAATGTCAAATTACTGCTATTTGTATGCTGAACCTTTTACTCCTGTAATAAAGCATTTGTCTCATTTTTTGTTTGTTTGGGAAGTTTTGTGTTTTGGATTTGGGTTTCATTTTATTTGTAGTGTTAGCGATCAAACCCAGGGCGTCACTTGTTCTAACCAAATACTCTACCACTGGCCCATATTCCCAGGCCCTCATTTATATATTTAATGCCTCTTAATGAATGATGAGAGCACATGTCCTCAAGTAAACAGAACCAAGTAGTGCAGTGGAACCATTCTGCATCCTACCCCGTTGACTGCTAGCCAGTCAGCTTCTATAGCAAAAGCACTTTGTCCATTTAATTCAGATAATATCCACTTGTCATAGCACAGCACCTGACACGTCATAATTATCTGTTCAATTAGCCAACGTTAGCTAAGGCTTTCATTATCTCTTGCATAAACAACTGTGCTCTCCAATGTATGTTCCTGATTATATTCTCTTTTCTGATGTCAGTTATCTCTTGCTGTGTAAGAAACCATCACCGAATGCATCTGAAGCAATACTAATCCTTTATTTTGCCCTCCCATGCATCATTTGGGTGGGGTCCTGCAGGGTCAGCCCCTGTCTGTCCCATGTGGCATTACTTGGGCTGGGTCTATTAGGGCGTAGAGGATCCCCTTCCAGGATGTTGCAGAGCCTGGCTGGTAGCCTGGCACCAACTTGTGGTGGGTTTCTCAGTCGTGGTAGCCTTGGGGATCCTAAATTCTTCTCCAGGGGTATGTTGCCATGAATCCTGGAGTGGCTTTAAGGCACTGCTGGCTGGGCACCAAGTGCAAACACACCAAGAGGCCTAGGGGAAAGCTGAACCACCTCCTGTGAGCTGGCTCAGAAGTCACACAGTGTCATAAGCCAGACCCAGGTACTCCTGGGTGCAAGGAGCACAAAGCCACGCCCTAAGAAAATTCTGTGGGGCGGAGGTACGCATGTTGCAGTTGAAACCATCTGCACAATCTGCCACCTTCTTTCTAACCATCTTTCTTAGTGCTCTAGATAATTTTCTACAATGTGGATGTGATTTTGATATTTCTGAATTTAAAAATTTCCAATGTTCCCTTTCCTGAAACATAAAATATTTTTTTCCTAACGGAGAGTGTCAAGAGCATGAAGTGAATGCAAGTCCTTCATGACATCTCCTGTCCCAGCTTCCCTGCATCTACCCTTGTGACTCCCTTCTCGCCCCTGTCCTCCCTGTTCTATCCGGCAGCTCATTTCCTCTGGTCTGGTGCATTCTCACATGGCAGGAGGGAGTGGTCATCCACACTGTCCTCCCTGTGCCACCATCAGGGAGCACCAACAGCAGGACTTCCACTGCACTTTGCACACTGCACTTTAAGGATCCATTTACTTTTCAGTCTGTCTTTGAAAATGACCTCCCAAGACACACCTTGCTTTATCAAGTGTGCACCCAATACTTCACAATAAAAGCAGTAATTAGTGCATTAAGGGATTAGTCCACTGATGAGTCCACTGATCAGTTCATTGATGACTGTGCTGTGTGAGAGCAGGGCCTGTTTGGAAGAGGGGTCACCTGCTCACTGGAGCATAACCTGGAAGTGTTGCTCTAGTCCTCTCTCCTCTTCCTGGCCACCATGGGCGGCGCAGCTTTCCCCTGCCATGCACTGGAACCAGCCAACCATCAGCTGAGCCCACTTAAAGTGTGAGTCAAGACAATCCTCTCCTGAGCTGGTGAGATAGCTTAGCAGACTAACTGCCTAGTAAGGCAAACACGGAGACTGGGGTTCGGTACCAGGCACCACACGCTGCACCAGACCCACCCCCAGGAATGCTGAGTCAGCCCCTGAGACAAGGTGTGGTGGTGCACGCCTGTAATCCTAGCACTCAGGAGGCTGAAAACTAGAGGACCACTGTGAGTCCAAGCTGTGTAGTGAGACCCTGTGCCAAATACACAAAAAAATGAATGAATAAATAAACTTCTCCTCCTTTAAGTTGTGGATGTCAGGTATTTTGTCCAACCAACAGCAAAGTGACTAATATATAGAGAGAGATAAGTCAGGATTGTAGTTCCTTCAGCTCCTTAAATAACAAAATAAATTTAAAATCAGCATAAAAATAGGCAATAATCAGAAAACAAAGAGCCACAAGTTGATGCCATAATCCTTTTTAGATGACTGGGAAGAGATTTATAAATTAGCACTTCTATAGCCATCTTCCCTGTCAAAGAAGAAGGAAAAAAAGAAAGAGGAGGAGGAGAACATGGACAATAAACAAAAAATCTAAAATATCTCATAAATACACAATTTCTAAAGAAGTAAGCTGAGCACCTGGCTAGCCCAGTCGGTAGAGCATGAGACTCTTAAAGAAGTAAGCTGAGCAGATATACAGGTATTCAGGGGAAAAAGATGTAGAAAATGCTTCAAAACCCGTGAACATCCCCCACCACCTCAGTGTCTCTCCTTTGCTTTTCCCTGGCTGAGAGGAAAGCTAGACAGGGAATAGGGGATGATTATAATTGCTCTAAGCTAATTACCTTCAGTAATAACAGGGATTTAGAAATGCAGCAAAGAAAATAAATAAGACAAACTATCCTCAGGGAAGGAGAGACTTGGAAGGAAAAGAAGCACAGGAACCCAGTTTTGTCCTCCTTTTCCCACAGATCAAACACTGTGGCCAGGACGTCTGCATACCATCTTCTGTGCCTTCCACAGGCCAGGAAGAGCACAAGCCAGCCGCTGGGGAGAGGCAGGGTAAGTCAAGTAAGAAGCTAAGTAGACTAGACATCTGCCTGGCCGAAGTGAAATTTCAGGACTGCCGAAATTGGGGAAAATGACTCAAATCCCAAGGGAGATCTCAATGAGAATTATAGGACAAGTTTTTGTAACAGACTTGCAGAAGGGAAAGTAGAAACTATACGTTTCCATATTCCACATCCCCAGCTCACTTGTTTGAACTCTTTCCCACTCGCCTCCTGCATTCTTCTTTCTCTTTCTCCATCAGCCTTTCCACCAACCTCGCATTCTATAATTACAAGCAGGAAGAAGAGAGCTCAGACAGACTCTATTGGAACCAGTACCTCTGACCATATTTAACAAGACAGACAGGCAAAATAGTGTTGCTACGTATGCTGGTGGTGCGCGCCTGTAATCCCAGCACTAGGGAGGCAGAAAGCAGGAGGATCACTATGAATGTGGGCTGCATAGTGAGACCCTGTTAAAAAAAAAAACCCTAAAAAATATACAAAAGGAGGTAAAATAACATGAAAAAGACTCAGAGGATGGAACAGATATTCTGAGCAACCTTTCACCACGAAATGAGAAGACCTGGGGTGCATTGCAGCAAGCGGATTTCTAAAAGCACAACAGAACCCACACGAAACTAAAGGAAGCTCCTGAGGCTCAAAACAGAGACTAAAGCCAGACTGAGAAGTAGATCTGTGAGCCAGTGGTGTCCTGGAGTGCTGGCTGATCTCAGTATCCTGGACTTGGGCTTCACTGGCTTGGCAGGAAAAGGAGACTACGTTTTCCATATGTCCATGGCTAAGAATTGGCACCGAGACGCTCAGACTCTCCACACGCAGCCAGGACCCAGAAAGAGCTACACCCAGAATGAAAAGCTGAGCTAGGAAAAAGAAAATCCACAAGCAAGCAAAGCAGCTCTCAACTAATAGGAAATGTGTTTCCCTTGGACAAAGTAGAGATTAGAGGAGGTCTTCTCTGAGAATGAGCAAATGAAGCAGCCTGTCCATGAGTATGGGGTTGAATTACCCTCTGATTGGTCCAGAAAACTCTAAGATTAGATTAAAGTGGCACTATGCTGATAGCATTCTAGACAGGTGACAGAAATTTACACTGTAGGGACTCAGCTGGACTTGACTGTGGCCACCTTGAGTGGTAGCTGTCACCATCACTCCTCTGTACTCCAGGCCTGTTTTCCCCACATAGTCTCCCAGCATGCCATATACAGACAAAAAGAAAAAAAAAAATTGAGTGGCATGAATAACTTTATGACCCAGACTATGGTGCCAGCAGCAGCAGGAGTGTTCACAATATCCTTGATAATAGCTTGAGACAAACCAGCTACAACCCAGTTTGGATCAAGTGAATTTTGTGTTTGCCGCAGTGTAAGTCCCCTCCTTCTCACCCAACTGTGGGAATCCACTTTATTTTTGAGGCTTTCTAGGATCACACTTTTGTCATGAAGTCTCCAATAAGTGGCACTTTGCGCAATCCTGGATCTGTTTAACTTTTTGTTTTGTCTCGCAGCATCTGGAAGCTGGTTCTCAATTACTGAAATAGAATTTTTTCTGCAATAAATGGAAATGCTGCTCTAGAAAAGTCACTCCCACCCTATGCCCTTTATCAGACTCAAATAGTAAAGCCATCAAATATGAACAGACCATTAAAAATCACAGAAGAAGTGTGAACGTCACCTTCATCAAGAGAAGGCAACAAGGGCCTTGGTAATAAAAGAGCTAATCATAACTGTTAGAACTCAGAGCTCAATATGCATTCAAAAGCTGAGTAAACACAACTGAAAAGAGGACTAATAAACAGAAAGAGATTAGCTGGAGTACAGTACAAAGAGACAAAAAAAAAAAGTGAAACTTGAAAGAATAGAGAAGAATGAAAACTTTCTAATCAAGACTCCAAAAGAATAAAATACCCAGAACACAAAACAGAAATAATAAAAGAAGTAATGGCTAAGGATTTTCCAAAAATAATGAAAGAAAATTTGCAGATTCAGGAGCCACAGGAAATCTAAGAGAGTGTTTGAATTATCATATGGAAGATTCTCAGAACAGAAATAAAGAAAGAAAAAAATCTTAAAAAGTATTCATAGAGAAATGACAGGCCATCTGCAAAACAATGCTCGCTAAACTCCTTCCTAAAGTCCACAGTAGGAACTATAAAATTCTGAAAAGAATAGAGAAATAAGGTGAAAGTGTTAAGAGAGCTTAATTTTAACTAATCCCTCAGTATAAGTCCAAAAATTTTAAATATAAACTTACAAAGATAGAGGTGGAAGGATGGTCAAACAAAGATGCCAAAGGATATTTTGCATGTGTTCATGAAGAGGGATTTCAACTTGTCAATAAATATATAATTATAAAGGCTGGCCAAATAGCTCAGCGGATTAGAGCACCTGCAAGCAGGCGCAGGGGCTGAGGGTTCCAACCCTAGGCCTGCAGAGCTGGCCCTGCCCCGGGGGCGTGCTGAGACAGCGATTGAGACTGGGCATGGTGAGGCACACTTGTAATCCTAGCACAACTGGGAAGCTATAAACAGGAGAATCACTGAATTCAATCTAATAGTAAAACCCAGAACTCCCTGTGGACCCTTACCTAAAATACAAAAAATCAATCAGTCAATCAAGTAAGCAAGCACGCATGCATTATCTCTTATCGAAACCAAATAGTCAGAGAAATTATTTCCAGCTGAACTATCACTCCACCCCCAGAATTAGCTAAAGACAAAGTCAAAGAAATCATGAGTCTATGGCTAACACATCTTCACTTAAAGGACAACTCAGAAGATGTCCTTCAGGAAGAATGAGATGATTGACAAAGGAAGTCTAGTAATTCCACAGAAGGCATCTAGGAAAAGCAAAAGTCACACTACAGTACTCAAAAGAAGTATGCGTCTTTGATATAATTCAGCTGTATAAAAACCTGTAAATATAATTTCATGTATGCACCTTGTACAATACCAAAACGTTATGAAAACAGTTTGCAATGTATTATTTCATCGACTCTGTATGGTTATGGTGCTTTGAAACTGTCTGATTGACATTTGTATTTCAATAAAATAAAAATAAATGAAAAAAAAAAAAAAGAAGTATGCGTTTAACTATGGAGCATGGGCCAAATCTAGCTCAGTGTCTGTTTGTAAATAAAGTTTTATTAACACTTTTATTTGCTTATAAAGCACCTGTAGCTATTTCTTGCAGTAACAGCAGAACTGAGTAACTGTAACACAGGTTTTATGGTTCCAGATCTATCCCTTTCCAGAAATAGTTTGCTGACCCTACTCCTAAAGCATTTTTTAAATAAAGCAACAAAAATAATAAATAATGTATAAGTTAAAAGCACAAGTCTAAATATTGAGCTACAATAACATCTAAGGTAGTGGGGTTGAATGACTGAACTCCAAGTGTTCTGTGGTCTTTTGTGCCGAGAGGAGTGCTTCTGGTTTATTTCAGGTTTTAAGCTAGTAAAGTTTGTAAAACTTTTAGAAGTAGTGCACAAAAGAAATAATGGAGAGCGGAAAGACCCAAAGCATTACAGGGTAAAGTGAAAATTCAGAAAAACAATTTAGAAGACAGAAAAATAAAACCAACAAAGCAGAGAAAAGGTAGATCAAGTAGAAATAACCTGTAGCACCAAAAGGAAGATCAAATGTCTCGGTCATAAATATAGACAGCATAATATTCTCCACATACTTGACAGACAATGTCAGATTGTGTTTTTTATATGAAAAACAGTTGTATGCTGTGTACCAACAAGAATTCAAAGGATGAGAAGAATCTGCTTACTGATATCAGATAAAACAGACTTTAAAACCAAAAGCGTTACGGAGAAAAAGGGTTGCTATCATGATCAAAGATTTGTTTCACCAGGAAGATGCAATAATTCTGTATTTGTTAAGATTAATAGGATAGGCTTGTTGGTGAGATAAAAAGTATAGAGCTCTAAGAGAAATTGTCAAATCCAAAGAAAGGATGAGCTGTGGAAGAATTAAGAGAGCCTATGTCCTACAGCTTCCCAAGAAAGCAGAAGTGGACTTAAAAATGTTCCTGCAATTCTTGCAGTGTTCTGAGCTACCATGTTTATAGCTCTCTTAGCTGTAGGTTTTGTTCTGTTTGTATTGGGGATCAAACTCACGACCTTGTGCTTGCCAGGCAGGTGCTTATGCTGCTAAGCTATCTCCCCAGGCCCTTGAGCTGCAGGTTTTAACCTTCCTTGAATTAAACTCCATCCTGAATGTTTCCCAGGGTGTTCACAGGGACCCCCCAGTTCCCACCTCTCTCCCTTCCCTCAGAAGTTGGCTTTTCTCCTAGGAAACTCAGCAGAGCCCAGGGCAGGTGGTCTTGGGCTGTCAGCACTGAGAACAAACCTGTCACCTTGCAATGGGGCGGGAGCTCACATGCACACAGGAACTTTGCAAGGGAAAAGCTTTACCCCAATGCTCAAGGCGACCTCAGGACGCTACCTTGCAGGCACAGAGAGGAGAGGAAAGCCATCCAGCCCTGATCTTCTCCCACCTGGCCCTGCCCTGTCCACATTTAGCACAAGCTTATTTCAGTGGAGGCAATTAAGCCTCCCTGTTCAACCCACTGGGAGTTTGAATTGTGGCTTACAAATTGCCGGCTTTGCTTAGCCATTAGTGTGCCTACTGAAGCAAGCCCTGCACTGTCTAACAGCCAGTGGGAAACTGGGAGAAACCAGGGTGTGGATGGGAGAGAAACCCAAGCTCAGAGCCTGCACTGTGGGGGGTCTCACACCTCACCATTCAGGGCATGCTTCAGCAAAATTTAATTTTAACATATCATTATGGAAGCTTTAATTAAAATCCCCAACCCCCCACAGACTTGCTATTTGTACCAGATTTAGCTATGCCCTGTTCCAGAGCCAGAGAATGGCCTGTTTGAACTTCCTGTGGTGGTGGAAGAGGGACCCTGCCACTACTGTCACTGCTGCTGTAGACCTTGTTCCTAGGTGATGGCTCCTACTGGTCCCTTGCATCAGGAGTGAGAAGCCAGCACAGCATCTTGCCCCTAAGCTGAGCCACATACAGAGCACCCTGGGGCCCCCACATTGCTGCTGAGGTCCAACAGGAGACAAGACTCACAAATCACTCACCTGGAAAGAGAAAGCAAACTTTGATCTATGGGAGGTGGGTGTCCATGGACTCCTCCACTTTTTCTCTCAGCACAAGACAGCCTCTCTGGAAGTAACCTGAGAGGCTATCACTGTGTTTTCCCTCCTTCCTGCCTACAGTGCCCTGCTACCCACCCCTTACACTTCCCACTCCAGTGTTAGACTTTCACTTTCTAAGCTTTAAGCTCTGTGTTTTTAAGGAAAGGTGGGATGAGACACTGTTTTTTAAAAATGGCCTTTATTTTGTACTCTCTTTAAAAAATAAAAAAATGAAAGTAGTGGGTTTTCTGTAGGACTAGCTATGTCAGAAGTTATTGACTTAATTAAGCCTTTTATGGCTCAGCATATTAATATGTCTTTACTTTTTATGCTTTTCTGCTGGATGGTTAAGACCAAGATAAAGCAAGACATATATAACAAGAAATTTAACTTTCGTATCTGATAAGGTCAGTCAAATCCCCTCAGGACTTATCCTGAAACCTTGTACCACAATTTGTAGATCCTTTGTCAGTGTCAGCCATGTAGATGAGTCACAGCCATTGCTTGACCAATTTTCTTTCTGTGAAAGCCTGAGAGAGTGTTTTCTCTCCATGTGACTCTCCTTAGGCACACTCTACATCATCAATCATTTTCCTCAGTGGCCCCATAATCTCCATAAAATCCAAAAAATTGGGACACAACTGAGTTACAGGATGTTACAGTACAGGTTCCCATATGTCCTCAGTCCTCACTGACCTTGAAAGACTAGGGCCAAAATGTTGGCTGTCCTTGCAGCCCTTATTGGATTATTTTGCTGAATTCACGCACCTACAACATTTAAATGACAATGGAATACCTTTCTCTGACAAAACTAAACAAAAAAGGGGATACAAATGAATGATCATTTTGTATCTGTATATACAAAATAGGGTAGATATACAGCTACTTTCGCTTAATTCAGTGATTAGAAAGATTTGTTCTAATAGTGTTTGTGAACAAGATATCATATCTGCATCTTGTACAATGAATAACCACTAAGGGCCAGCGGTATAGCTCAGCAGACTAAGCACTTGCTTAGGTAAGCGCAGTGGCCAGGGTTCAATTCCTGGTTCCGCATGCCGGGCTGGCCCCGCCTTTGGGTGTGCTGAACCAGCGATGGAGTCCAGGCGTGGTGGTGCGTGCCTGTAATCCCAGCCCTAGGGAGGCAGGAAGCAGGAGGATCACTGTGAATGTGGGCTGCATAGTGAGACCCTGTCAAAAAAAAAAAAAAAATCCTAAAAAAAAGAATAACCACTAAGACAACAATATGCAATGTATTAATTATTGAAACTGTCCTACTAATTGGTTTTGAATTACTGTCTCATTGCTATTTGTTTCTCAATAACATTATTTTAAAAAATAAAATAAAGAAATTTTTTAAAAAGCTCTTTGTGCTTTTCCCTCTATGCTGCCACTTCTAGGATCTGTCTGTCCTATTTATGGATGCTGGACTCAAACCTACAATAACCATTCACACAGCACCCAACATCAGAGACAACCTCATCTGTGTTTCCCACCCCCTTGCTAAATTAGTCACACCACTAGCAATAGACAAGGTTCAAGTTAAAGGGTCAGCTTCAACTTTTGCAAAGAAGAGCTTGAGCATTTCACAAATAGTCATTTCACCTGTAGCCAGAGAGTGAACCCTGAAGAATCACTTTTGGATAAAAAGAAAAGTTTGGTTCAATAAAATATGAGCCCAAGAGGACAGAAAGGGACTATTCTACAGGGCAGATTAACATCACAAATTAAAGCATTGTGTTATGCAAAATAATTACTTATTTTCAGACAGTTGGGTGGTTTCCTTAGATTTTATTGACAAGAAAAAAATTAATTGCATAAAGACACAATGTTCGAAAGTAATTTATCTAATCACACACAAGAGCAATATAAAGAGGAATATAATAGAAAATTAAAAATTGTGCTAGTCCATTAGGTATTGTGTTATATTTCGCATTCCCAAATCACTAGATTTCAAAACAAATTATATTACTGTTGCAATTTCTTCTTGCTCTTACTACATTAAACTGAAATAATCTTTATATGCAATATTCACTTTGTAAATGTTTAGGATTTTAATTAGTGGAGGGAAGGACATGAGGGTATTACGCTGCCTGGTTGGCTATGTTCTTCTATATCGAACAAACCCCTATTATGGTTGAGGGCAGGGAGACCTTGAACTGTCTGATTCTTTAATAAATCACATCTTGAAACCTAAGTTTTTTTTTTTTTTATCAATATAAAGTAAGCTTTGAAAAGAGTTGTGCGATTTACATAAACAAGTGTAGTCACTCAAACGTCCCGTAAAAGCACTTGCATAAGCCATAAGTCAAGGTTTTCCAATCATTGAATATATTGGGACTCACAGAGATAATCAGGGATTACAACTAAATGAACATACTCTCTCATGGTATATAGGCAGACAGGTCGACATTCATTCATTCATTCAAATGGGAAAACCGAAGTTTTTATTGAGCTCCGCTCTCTGTCAAGCACTGACGTCATCGTTTTGTATCCATCAGCTCCCTCAGATTGATTTGGTAGTGATTAGGGTAATGTTAGCACAAGGACAAATATTCCCCCAAACCTCAGCCTGCTTTGTTCCGATGCCCCCTCCTGCTTATGGCCTGTGAGTGCCTCCTGGCTAACAACTATCTTTCCTCCGTAGAGTGAATATAGAACTTGGTTTCTTCCACCCAGTGGCTCCACCATCCACTTCCAGGATCCTGGAGTCTTCTTCAGTATTCTTTAGCTGGCAGGCAAGGGGAGCAGTGAAGAAGACACATAATTATCTGTGTTGGCATATTTCTCAGTCCATTTTCTGTTCCTATAACAGACTATAGATTAGATCACTTATAAAGTAAAGAAGTGCAGTTTTGCTTATGGTTCTGGCAGCTAGGAGTCCAAGAGCATGAAGCCAGTGGAGACCTCATGCGGATCCAGTTAATGGAAGGGAAACTGGAGGGTTAGCGAACATATATGGAAGAGAGAAAACAGGAGAGGGAGCCTCATTTTATAACAGTTCCCTGTCACAGAACCTAATGCAGCCCAACAAAGCAAGAATTCACTCCTAAGAGAACCAGTCCACTCCCAGGAAAGTGGCATCAGTCCCTCCCAGCAGCCCCACCTACTGCCATCAATACAGTGGCAATTAAATTTCAAATTGAGTTGAGGTAAGGAGAAGCCACAGGCAAACCACACCAGCCTCCATGTAACCAGAGCACTTCTAGTCACGTGGCAAGGCCAGTCCAGGCTCCACAAGGATACAAGAGAGGCGTCAGAAAAATGTAGCACCCGGGGCTGAGGAGATAGTTCCGTAGAATAAATGCCTGCCTGGCAAGCTCAGGGTCCTAAGTTCAATCCCTGGTACCACAAAAAATAAATAAATAAATATTTTTTTTAAAAAAGAAAAATGTAGCCCCCAGTTGGTCTCCCCTAAAACAACCCCACACTAGGCAAGCCAAAGTCACATCATTGCTGCAACAAATGTCCTGCTCATCCTCCTTCCTGTCCCCTTCATCCTCTTCCTCCTTATTTCCCCTGCCCCTTCCTCTCTTCCCCCTCCTCTGTCTCTCTCTCTCACTCTCTCTATCTCTGCCTCACTGTATGTGTCTCTCTGTCTCTCTTTCTGTCTTTATCTCTCTCTATGTCTCTGTCTTTCTCTCTGTCTCTGCCTCTCTGCATGTGCCTCTCTGTCTCTCTGTCTCTGTCTCTGTCTCTGTCTCACTGTATGTGCCTCTCTCTGTATTTCTGTCTTTGTCTCTGTCTCTGTCTCTCTCTCTTCTCTATGTCTCTCTCTCTGTCTCTCCCCTATCTCTGTCTCTCATGTTATATAGGAAAGCAGGTAGACATCATTCATTTAAACGGGCATTCTATGGAAATAACAACCCAATCTACACATCTTCTAAGACAATTTTTGCCATGTTGAAATTACTGTAACGCACAAATACTCTCTCTCCATCTTTCTCTGTCTCTCTCTTCTCTTCTCTCCTCTGCTATGCACACACACACACACACACACACACACACACACACACACACGACACATTTCCTCATTAGATTAATGATAAAGAGAGCTAAGAGAGGTAGTATACATTTTCTGAGGTCTTATCCATTTTATGAAATAATAACCCTAGTCCAAAAAACTCCAACATTCTCCATGTTTCTAATACACCATTAACATACAAGTACAGCTCCTGTGCCACAGAGAGCCCTCTGGGGCTTATTGGGAACTGCTGTGAGAAGCAGCATGTCCTTAGTTCATATCAATAATGTATTTCTTACCATTTTATCAATCAATTTTGAATGAATGAGTGTGTACCTCAAGGGATGTGAACAGTGGTATACTTATTTATTTATGAGGGGTTTTATCAGGTTAAAGAGCAGTGAAGTATTTGTTCAGTACAGTAATTTCAACATGGCAAAAAGTGTTCTACAAGATGTATAGGTTGGGTTGTCATTTCAATAGAATACTCATATTTACAATTTTTAGCCACTTTGACTTGGTTTGCAGTGTGCTAAAAATAAAAATGATGCTTGAAACAGGTTCTCCCTGGGTTCAATAAATTAATGTGGTTAGTTCTGGCTTACAGTTAAGTTAAATTCTGGTTCCTTATAAAAATGCAACTTTATTTCAAGAAACATAGTTTTTTATATGTTTTTCTAAAATCTTTCACTGTAGAAATGTTTCTTTTCTCTTTGAAGCAGTAAGTTGAGAGGTCAGTGTTTCTCCTACCTTCCTGCCGCATGCATGTCTACCTCTGTTCACCAATGTATGTGATTTCTAACTTTATGTTGCTTTCTATGGTTTACTGATAGTGGTTCATTGGAGACTATTTACTTATTTATTACAGTACAGGGGATTCAACCCACGGCCTTTACACTGAGGTATACCACCAGACCTTCTTTTTCCTAGATGGGGCCCTGTTGTGTCACTAAATTTTCCAGCCTGGGCTCAGACTCACAGTCCTCCTTCCTCAGCTTCCCAGAGCAGTGGGCTTTCAGGCCTGCATCACCACATGAAGCTAATTAAAATGATCACATGTGTAAATATCGTATAGTCTCCCTAGTATAAGAAACGAAAAGCAGAAATACAAAGTAAAATACAACGTACAACAAGTAAAATCAATTGAGTCAGATAAGGCAAAGTGAATGGCATATGCTACAGGATACTAATCAGCTTTTCTTCTGGATGGTTAACAACCTAAGATCACAACTCAGAGTTGGAGAAATAGAAGAGCCAAAAGGCCAGCCAACATTTTGGCCCTAGCCTTTCAAGGTCAGCGAAGACTCAGGACATAGGAGAACCTGTACTGCAACATCATGAAACTCAGGTGAGCTCCAAATTTTCTGAACAAGGAGATTATGGAGCCACAGAGGAAAGAGACTGAAGTTCTAAAGTGTGCCTGGGGAGAG
>PVKA01013258.1:0-55482 GCA_004027165.1 Ctenomys sociabilis | reverse complement strand
AAAAAAAAAAAAAAAAAAAAAGAAAGAAAGAAAGAAAGAATCTTCCATCAGCAGCTACCACTTTTGTCAGCCAATGACATATTTTATCCATATTGCGCACCTTGTACATAGTAACAGGATCTCAGTAATCAACACTGTGCAATAAAGCGGGAAGCCTAACTAGCTTTTCTCGTGAAATACAGACAAATGCAGCAAGGTGTTGGCAGTGAGAGAGTGTGAGTCCGGAGCGACCCACAGTCTGCCTTGTTTGCTAGTGAACCGACAGGCTGGGTTCACAGTCCACATCCCTTCCCTTTGTGGCAAGTGACTCCCTGCATTTTATGTATTTTCATACTGTAGTCTTTGAATGAGAATAATGTCTTATTGATACCTGGGATGAAAAGGACTTGAGAGCTTTTGATTTTTTTTTTAAATGGACTTTTATGTCAGAAATGGGATTTTTTGATCCTTTCACATTCAAATTTTGTCTCTCAGGACAGACACTCGTGCTGGGCTTCAGCCTCGCTCCAGCTAGAATTTCAATAGCCCTTGCTTTGGACACCCAGGCCCACGGCAGGGTGCTTTTTTAATCGCTAATTAGCTAACAGAAATCCTATCTGCCATTCCCACTGGGCTGCTAAAGCTGTAAGAGGGCATGCGTGAACACACACTAAAGGACGTTTTTAAAAAGACTCTGCAGGGCAGAGTCCCAGGGCCTGAGGGTGCCTTCTGAACCCCAGCTTCCCAAGGCCTCCCAGGCCTCACTGAAGTTACTTCCAGCCCAGCTCCTTCTGGCAGGCTCGGTCCCAGCGGTCTCTTCTCTCTTCCCCACAGGCCGGTTTTACTACCTGATCCACCCCACGAAGCTCACCTATGACGAGGCTGTGCAAGCCTGTCTCAACGATGGTGCGCAGATCGCCAAGGTGGGCCACATCTTCGCAGCCTGGAAGCTGCTGGGCTACGACCGCTGCGACGCGGGCTGGCTGGCCGACGGCAGCGTGCGCTACCCCATCTCCCGGCCCCGGCGGCGCTGCAGCCCCAGTGAGGCGGCCGTGCGCTTTGTGGGCTTTCCCGATAAGAAGCACAAGCTGTATGGCGTCTACTGCTTCCGAGCGTACAACTGAAGGGAGGCCGGGCGTCGCTCCCAGGTCACTGAGAACATGTGAAAGGTGTTCGGTTTGGTTTGGTTTTTCAATACGAACTCACTGCAAGTTACCAAAACTGTGATAACCCTTTTTTACTGTAAAGAGTCATTTTCATACAGGCCAACTCATTAATTTGTTCTTTGTAAAGCTATCCTTCAATATATATTGCAAATTACTATAATTTTAAGGGGAGCTCATGTGACCAGGAGGCTTTTAAGCCGAGCTGTGCGCAAGCAGCCTCCCTGTCCCCTTGCGTGACCCGCTCACTGCAGCTACAGGCTTGTTCGGGTTCCTCGAAGGCAGGCAGGAGGGCCGCTCCTCAGAGCGCCAGCCCCACAAGCACAAACTTCACGTTTCTGCAATCCAGACACACTCTGATGCAAAAGTTAGAGCAGCAGATTTGCAGTACAGGCTTCTGCTCACAAACAGATTCCGAGGGGTGGCCCAAAACTCACGTTCACGAGAGAGCAGGCCACGCTTCTAAAGGTTAGTATTTCAAGCCTCCAGTAAAAGGTCTTTGACTTCCTCCAACCACCCCCACCCTTTTGTTTCCAAGCAACAAACACAACTTTCGGACGGGCTCAAATACATAGTAATAAGCACAGGGAATCCTCCTAATAATCTAATTTACATGCATTCTAAATATGCAGATAACGTCCAACCCCTGAGAGACTCTTACCTTCTTTAACATTACACGTGTCTGAGAGAAATAGTTTAATCTTTTGCATCGAATAACTGAGTTATATTTAAATCTGAAGCACCCCTTGCTAGGTAGCATTTAGCATCCACTCAGGGTAGTTCTAGAGATAAACTGCTGGACAGAAAAATTGTAAAATTTAGCAGCTTGATTTTACATTAGTCGATGAAATGTTATTGTCCTATAAAAATAACTTTAAACTATTTAATATTTCTTTTCTATTTACATTACATGAAAAGATTACATCATAGACAGAATGAGTAACCATATATTTGCCTAACCAAGGAATAAAGAACCAACTTTCAAAATTTGTATCTCTATTTTTATGCACACTAAAAAGCTCAAATGGTGCCTGTTTTGGGGGACAAAGCAAATACCATAGTCCTAAGCCGTTCTGGAGCTAACAGACGTGGTCAATGCCACCGACCCCGCTGGCCATCATTCGGCATACGTGAAGTGCTGAAGCTGTCATCAAAGAGTTTACACAAAAATCTTCAGGGCTTTAAAAGAAATCTAAGTCCAGCTTCAGAAAAACAGCTTCTCATGTAGCAGCTACCATCTTAAGTAAAGCTCTGTTTTCCTATATTTCTGACTGTGGAGACCCCACAGGGACCAATATTTGTATTCAGGTCTCATTTCACAGTTTCTCATTGTCTCACAACAATTTCTAATCAATGGGGTTTAGTAAAATAATCTAAGGGTGGCATAGCTGGAATGCTTTCATGAATGTTTTTAATGTAGATTTTTCTCCCATGAACATGAGTAAATAAATCTGTTTCTTGAAATGATTTTGGTTGCATTTAAAGCTCTGTAATAATCCTAATAAGTTTATAAATGTAGAATTATATATGTGGAAAGTATAGAGAAACTGGGAGTCCACAAAGCCACAGCTATATCCACATATTATCTAGATGAAACACTGTAAATAAAAGTAGATTATTGGATCAAAAGCATATCTGGAAATTTTCAAATCCTTTAACATTAAAAGATGACAATGTATGCATGCACATTTTAAGTTAGACCAAATATGTGAATTACATGGAAGTATAGATCCAAAGAGATTCTGAGGTTTAATTCAAATACTGCTGGTATAAATAGAACCCACACTTCTAAATTAATGATACCTGAATGGGCTAGAGTAAGAGGAATATATTATTTTAAAAAGGGATCGTCTCCAAAATTGCAGCTCTAGCACTTCAAATTAGAGTGGAAGTTAGCTCACTGGAGGAAGTGCATACTTGAACAATTATTGCCTATATTATAAGAATTTTATTAGAAATGGAAATGAGAAAAATTTTCTATTGAACCAAGTATTTAACTTTCAGTTATTGTCATAGAACTCTACCTTTATAATGTTAAGTGTAGTATGATTTCTTAATTTTTGAATACTTACTAGTACAGGATTTGGTGCTGATCAAAATCTCTGGAGTGACTGTTAGCTGATCAAAATCTGTACCAACTGCACACCATTTTCCACACTTGAAATAAATCTTCACAGAATGAATATTGTTGAACATAACTGTTAGCTTCTGGTCTCATGCACAGGATCAGAATCTGCATACTCTTTGGACTCCTAGCTGAAGAAAGAGTCTTTTTACTCTTCTGATTTTGCTGTTTTCCCAACAAATTTCTGCTTGCCTACTTTATTGCCCAAAATAGCTCACAGAGAATGTCTGAAAAAGAGAAGTTCTCCTGGCCAAAATCATAATAGAAAGTTGGTATAACAGCAGCTAATTCAGAAATTGGCTTTTGGACTTTAATTCCAGGAATATCAAAAGAATGAAGTGGAAGGCTAGTTACAAGACCTTGTTTTCACCATTTTGTCTACAATTAACTCTTGTGACCATCATACAGAATAAAGCATATCTAGAAATTTCACTAAGACAGCTAAATTTTAAAATCTAAACAAAAAGAAGCAATTCATATAAAAACAGGTCAGGAATGAAAACAAATTGTCACATTAACACTGGAAGCCATCTTTGAATGACTGCTGCCGTATTTTATCACAGTAATTTTTAGCCAAATATGGTGTTTGTAAATTTAAACTTTCTTTCATAGAAAGGGGGCCGGTACCTGTTAAAAGTGTTATTTTATGCAATAATATAGTTGCTTGTTATTTTGGCAATAGAAGTAGACTCAGAGGAGATTCCAGTTTGGTTGCTGGCAGCCAGACTGGTTTCTTAGTTTCAGGACTCCTAGGAGCATGGTGGTCCCATGGAGAAGTTGCCACTAAGGAGCATAGGATTAGCAGGGAGTCATCTGTTTAGTGAGAACCCACCAAGCAAGGTCAATGATGAACAATGTTAATGGTGTCACAGCTCACTATGCCCAGACAGTAATGATGTACAAGAGAAGGAACGAATCAGATGACCTTAAGCTACCAGATGAAAACAAAAATCTCTGTATAAAGGCAATTAATACCTAAGTACCAATTTGAGAAAAACCAATCTGTATTACAAAAAAAGAATGTTTTCATTTTCTGTAAGGTAACAATGAAATGGTAAACATTAAAAGTCAATTTTATGACATTGCAGTATCTTCTGATTTTTCTGAGTTGTAGAATCAGCTATTTTTCTTTGTGTCAAACTCTCATGGGAATTATTTCAAGAAAGTACATTTGATTTATCCTTGTACTAACTGAGTTGAAAGCATAAACACATCAACTATTTCAATTTCCTAGTATTTCTAAAAAGTTGAAAAAAAGAGTATGTCTATGACATCATGATCAATAGGCTTTTCTCTTTCTTTGTGTATTTAGTACAGGATCTACAGGGTCTCACTACGCAGATTGGAATCATAGTGATTCTCCTGTTTTCATTCTCCCAAGCACTGGCATTGCAGGTGCACAACACTACGCTCAGTCTCAGTCACCAGCTCAGTGCACTCCTGGGGGCTGGGCTGGCACAGCACACAGGGGGTGGAACCCCGGCCACTGCACTCCTTTTTAGATTTTTATACAATTCAAATCACTATTTTGCTCACCAATTGAGCAGTCTCAGAAATCTATGGTGTACTGATTTAATTAATATTATTGAGATATTTTATGGCCTGACTTTGAGTATTAAATTAAAAGGGTTTTTCACACAGCTTAATCCTTTTATCCACCACTTCCAGATCCACTAACAAGAGCTATGTTTTCCAATGTTTCTAACCCTACCATGAATTTTCTACATTAAAAATAGCTGTGAATTTTCCTGGTACCCATGGGGAAATGGATTCTAAGGTCAGGGGTCTACTGTTGATACTGATACAGGATAGTAAAACTCCCGACCTGACCTGGATGAGTTCGTGTTCTCTAAAACTGAAGAATGAATTTTAGGAACAAATGGAGGTTGAGGGTAAAACTATTGGAAAGAAAAGATTCTGTTGGAGAAGGACAAAAGGGGGGCCAGAGCAGGTTGCCCAGGAAGCTGTCTCTTTCAGGTTATTTTTATAGGGCAAAACCATGCGGGGCTAAGGTAGAGAAGGAGTCTTGCTCAGGTGGATGTGGGGTGGGACAAAACCATGGTCAACCAATGGGATTACAAACACCATTGTTCAGGTAAAGTTGATTAGGCCCAGGACCAAAAGGGGAATCGAGTCACATAGTAAATGGGCTTGAAGACAGCACAAGATCTCTTCCCCTTGAGGGTTTGGCTAGTGAGGCACTTGGGCCTTTGCAGGTGATGCTACCTATTTAGAATATCAATCCCAGGTGCTACTCTTTTAGCATTTGTTTGACCTTTAGGTCTGGTTCACAGCAGGAGCATCTGTCACTCCCAGAGTGGCAAGACATCTTGTCTCCTGTATTATCTCTTTCTAGAGCCTGACCCTGTCTGACTGCCTATAATATTTCTAGCTAATTCAGCTGCCTACAACAATACAATACTTGAGTGAAAGCACACCTGAGTTTGAACTATTGACATTTAAACAAAAAGTATAGCTCCTTTAAGAATATATTGAACACCTTTGGATAAGTAAAGAGTTCCAAGAGCAATATCAGTGGAAATCATCTCATAGCTTTTAAATTCTTACAAAAGCAAAGGACATGCACTTACATCGGTAGCCTTTTTCAACTTGCTCACGCCCAGAGCCTGCTTGCAGCCATACTAGAGAGACCTATGGAGTTTCCTGATGATGCTTCTATAAAAACAAGTTGAGCTGTTGAGCTGTGAGTCCTTCAGTTTCCTATCAAGTGACAAAGCATAATACTATTCTTGAGCAAAACTGACACTGTTCCTGCTGGTCAGCTATGTAGGGAAAGTAATAAAAGGGAAGGGGTCCCTGGGGAACTTGAAGGAGACAACAAAGGACCAAAGAGAAACTGAGAGCTACTTCCCTTCCTGCCTCGCAATGCCTTGGGCTCTGCTTTAGTGTTGCTCAAAATCTCTGTGATCTTTGCTATTGAGTAGGTGTTTCCCTCAGGAACTGAGCATACAGGTAGGGAGAAAACTCCTCACGCACATGTTTTCCCACTAACAAACAAACAAAATTTCTGCATTTTCCTGGTGTTTTTTTCACTGTCAGACTGTGAAGTTGTCACCTTCATAGACATTCATGATACAACATCTAAAATATTCCGGGCTGTGCTGGGATGTATGTAATTCTGTCTTTTAGGAAATCCATTGACTCCGGGTCCAGCATCTGAACCTGAGGCCATGCAGCAGCTTGCACCTTGGCTGTCCAAACTTTGCTTATATGCCTGCAGCCTCAGCTCTGTTTATTCAAAAAAGCCCCCAAGTCAGAGAGAGAGAGAGCTCTGGGTCACCAGGACCTGATGGTGAAAGCATGGACTCTAATGGTGAATGTTAAAGACTCACAGTGATAACAGAGTTCTAGCAATCTCACATCCCAATAATTTTCTTTGTAGGAAAGAACTTTTTTCCAAGATGTTCATCTTGAGATATCTGAAGTTTCTTTTCCTATTTTTGTACCTTTACAAAAGGCGTCTCCTTCTGCCTTTGAGTGATGGAAATTCTTCTTGCCAAAAATCACACCCAAGCAAGGAGGAAAGAATGATTCAAAGCAAGTCAGTTTGAGATTGTACAGCCTCTGGAAGGCTTTGCAGATGCTGAGCCTTATGTGTGTGACTAGACACAGAGCTACACAAGCACTCATTTATTATTCTGATAAATAAACATATTTGCACACGACCATCTGTTAGCCCAGAGAAAGAGCAATCAAGTCCCTGTGATTCTTACTGGGCTCAAGTTCTACTGGGCCGAGTGGTATTGCTGCATTAGAAGGTGCTTGTTCCTGTAATGACAGACAAATTTCAGGCCGCTGAGAAGTAAATTCTCTTCTAATAGAAAGAATGTTTTCAAGAAGTCATTCTTCCAGCTCGGGGTCCATAAAAGTTCACTAGTAGGTTAGAGCTCAGCTTCTCAACCCTCAGAATCATCCAGGAAGCTTTAGAAAACACCCAGGCCTTGTCTCTGATCCAAAATGATGGTCAAAGAAGCAACTGAAAGTGAGGATTCGAGGGGCGCCCACCCCACGCACAGAAGCAGCCTGCTGCTTCACTGGTCCTAACAACTTGTGAGAGGAGCACGTGCCTTCCCAGTCATGCATTGTCAGCTGATGCTTATAACTCTCAATATAAAATCATTTTTAAAAGTTGATTAATTTGTTTGCATGATTATACTTTGAATATTATGGAATACAAATATAAATCCTTTGATTTACTTTCTGTCTCTTGGAATTGAGGCAGTTGCCATTGTTTTAGCAGATATGTGCTAACAACCTGTCTTGCTATTGTCCCTCAAATATTTATAAAAATTACTTGAACTGTTTATGTATTATTCTGACATCAAATCCCTTATTTAAAGTCCTGAAATATAAAAGATAAAACAATAATTATATAAAACATCCTGGGCATGAATATTCAAACACCATATTATAGCTAATGCTCTTGATATTTCAGGAATACCACCACAAGCTTTATAATGCAAACATAGGACTTCTGACAACATAGGACCTCTGACAACATAGGACCTCTGACAAAAGTGTCAAAATAATAATGGGAAGAAAGAGGGTAAAAGGGCTGGCCAAATAGCTCATCAGATTAAAGCACCTGCAAACAGACACAGGGGCCCAGGGTTCAATCCCCAGGCCTGCCATACTGAGACTCTATTTGAGACTGGGTGGCATGTCTGTAATCCCAACTCTTGGGAGGCTGTGAACAGGCAGATCACTATAGTCCAATATAGTAGTGAGACTCTGGTCACTCTATAGACCCTTCCCTAAAAAATAAAATAGAAAGAAAAAGAGAAAAAATGAAAACAGAGGAGAAAGAATTCTACCAGCCAATTTTTTTTCTTTTGTTTTGGCGGAACTGGGGATTGAACTCAGAACCTTGAGCTTGCCAGGGAAGCACTTGCTCTACAGTACCATCTCCCCCAATTTTTTTAAATAATACATGTTAGAAAAGATAAAGATTGCGGCTTTATCAAAGCACAGTTATTTTATGGCCCTGTGCATGCTGACAACACGCGTTTCCCACAACTTAGTCCTTAACGCGGAGACACCGGACATTGTCAGCGTGAGCAGCCGCTTACAAGTGCCCAACCAGAGACGACGAGACCACGGCGCAGCTCTGGCTCTGCCACATACTGCTGCTGGGCCAGTCGCTGGACATTTTTTAGCCATAGTTTCTCCATCTAAAAGTAGAAATGTTAATATGAATGAGCTCATTAGTGGCTGCCTTTTAGGTTATAAATTTTGGATGACTTAATATATTTTGATAATAGTGAACGCAATATGCCAACATTGTGCTAAGTATTTTCCATGCACAGAATAGTTATTTTCAGTGCCATGTGGTATATATTTTGCTTTTTAAAATGAGGAAATGAAGGCCCACTGAGATCAGTGATATCCCCACCATCCTGCAACCTGTTGTCAAAGTACCAAGTGACAATTTAAGTCAAGCACAGGATGCTCAAGGAGTTGCCCTGTGAACCAGTGCACCAGAATTAACCTCCCTGAAGCTGAAGTGCAGAACCCAGTTTTCACATCCAGGCAAAGGCAGGCATATTGCTAATGTTGCAAAATCTGTGTCCCTAGCAATCAAAGGAGGCTATTCGATAATGTGAAATTCATTATCACTCATCACTTTCTTGAAATGAGCTCATTGTTCATTTTGACTGTTTGGAACTTTGATATAAGTTGAATTTTTATTTGCATAGTCCTTTGGTCAACGAACTAAAGAAAGTTTCTGGAAGTATAGACTATTCAATGTTATGGTAATTTGCTTCCAGCCTCACCTCAAAGGCCAGCCCAGTTCCATTGTTATAGGTTGAAAATTAATAATAGGTTCTTATCCAGAATTAATATTTGTTTCTAAAAAATAAGAAAATTTAGAAAAGCACAAAAGGAAAAGGAAAATCTTTTATATATACATCTAAGAAAAAAAGAGCCTGTCAAATTTTTTATTATACCCCAACCAAATAGCTCAGTGGATTAAAGTATGTGCAAGCAGGCACAGGGGCCGGAGGTTTGATCCCCAGGCCTGCTGTGCTGGCCCTGCCCAGGGGCACACTGAGATAGGGCAGTGGAGACTGGGTATGGTGGCGCATGCATGTAATCCCAGCTCTTGAGAGGCTATAAACAAGTGGATCACTATTTGTCTGTTCTAGTAGTGGGACCCTGAACACCCTTCCCTAAAATACAAAAACAAAAATATATTGTCATATTTACAATTATTTATTTTAATAAAAATTAAATGATTGCTATTAGGCTTTAAATACATTTTATAGAAATGCTAAACTCATTAAATAGTTCTATAAAATGCATGGAATATACACTATTAGGAAAACTGCGAGTGATATTCTTAATTGCCCAGTGACTATGCTATAACTACTTAAATCTGGTGCGGCTCACCGTGTTATTGATGAAAGAGGAACAACACACAGACTAGGTTGAGATCTTAGATGCTTCCCTTTGAGCCACAGCTTGAGTACTCCCTCAGTTACCTTCCAAGGCTCTAAATTCTGGGGTGCACCAGAAAGCACAGATCTCGTACCCAGAGCTTGGCTTTGGCTGCAGAGCACGAAGGCCCGGCCTGGCCTACCCTAGCTTCAGGCCATGGGGAAGAGGCCGGTGGCAACCTACTGGCATACCTGCTAGGCAAAAGGAAGAGCGAGTTCTGTTGTGTATCTGGTACACTGTAAAAAGCAATTCTAAATATGAAACGGATAATAATCAGCTGTATAATGTGATCCAAAAGATAAATGTCACCCAGAAAGGCACAGTAATAATTAAACAACACTTAGTTGTCACTAGAAGAGAAGGAAAACTACTGAAATATGAAAGATTCACTGTAAACTGTCTGCATTTAAAGAGTTATGGAAGAAGGTTCCAGCATCGGGGTTTTGAAAGTTGGTGGGTGTTATGATTTAGACCTAACGTGTTTCTCAAAAGTCCAGTGCTCAGAGGTGGAGCCTGGCGAGAAGAGGTGGGCTCAGGGGTGGGGACCTAGCAGGTGCACTCCCATCTGCTCCCTGCATCCTGGCTATGCCAGCACAAGAAGCACTCCTCTGCCAAGCTCGGCCTCCAAACTTTCTGCACCACATCTGGAGCTTCCTCTTTGGGAGACCTTGCCTAATCACATTTCTCTGCACACTGATGAATGACAAGAAGACTCGGGATGGATTTTGTTTCATTTTATTTTCTGGCTAACCTAAGGGTAGGAGAGGTTTCAAGATTAATTTGAAACATGTCTTATGGATTGTAATGGATTTCCAATGGGTGGTCACATTGTTACACCCAGCTGAACTCAACTAGCTTGGAGCCTGGGTGTGGTAGCCCCACCTGAGGGTTGTTGCCAGCAGCATAAGAGGTGGAACTGGAGGAGAAGCAAAGAGGCACCAGAGGAGCTATTTGGAGAAGCTGTTGGATGCTGCTCCTGTATTCTGCTGGGAGACCTGATTCTGCTGGTTTTCCTGGTGAACTTGGTAGTTCTTGGGACAGGCGCTCAGGGCTTCCCTGTCACTAAGGATGGCTGTGGCTCACTTGGAGGCACCCTAACCCTCACTTTGAGCATCTCTTCCTGGCTCTAGAGGGAACAGTGATGCACTGCTCAGCCTCCTGGAGATGTTCTCACTGAGCACAAGAAAATATAAAACATAAGGCTCAAAAGATCTATTCCAGAGACCTTGCTAGACTTCCTGTTCATAGTCTGTTTTACCACATTTTATGTCCTAATTTAAAAGTCACGTTGGCTTTCCTGATAAGAACTCAGGTTTCCTCATTGCTGGAGGAGCTCAGGACATCACTGTTGCAGAGGACAGCTGTGGGACTTATAGGGAGCTCTGGTGCTTACCTTGAGCATTGCTTCCTGGTAAGATCCCTTCCAGTTCAGATGCCTCAGCCTGCGAGCACAGATCCTTCCTCCCACCAGCACAGACTTCTAGCTTCCACCACTGATCTTTGTGTAGATCCATGAAGTGGGCCTGCAAGAGACATTCTCGTGGACTCTTGGCTTCCAGTTGGACTTGTGGGAGGCATTGTCATGGGCTCTAGGTCTGCAGCCAGACAAATATAGGATAGTAGGATCCAGGCCCTCACCTAGATTCTGTGGTCTTTATTGTGAGGACAGATTTCCTGCACTCTTTGTGTGTGATTCTTCATGTGATTCATTATAAAATAATCTTAAAAACGTATCTTGTAATTTTCACCTTGAAAATACCCTTAACTCACACAGTTATATTTTAATTTTGGGGAGTTTTTATTCAGTTATTGGTAAATGTTTGCATCCTTTTAGTTCTCACTGAGGACAAGAAAATATAAAACATAAGGCTCAAAAGATCTATTCCAGAGACCTTGCTAGACTTCCTGTTCATAGTCTGTTTTACCACATTTTATGTCCTAATTTAAAAGTCATTCAAGTTCAGACTCTTTTCAGTTGCAAATATGTTCAAGATCCCTGGTGAGTTTGAGACTGAACCAGATGGCTGGCAAATATGTGGAGTTCCACCCAACCTAACAATTTATCTTAAAATAATTGAGTTTCTCTTTTTCATGGAGCCTTCCATGGCCACCAAATTGTGTAAGGAGAAAATGTTATTGATATTTATTCCTTTTTTATTAAGTGATTTAGAATTAGTCAATCTTGCTAAGCACAGAAATAAATTGGGGTCATAAGATGAATTCCAAGTCTGCCAGTGATCCCTAGCATGCTAAATCCATGGCTGTAGAGCAGACGTGTGGGTAATCTCTCCCACCAGAATCTGTGAAAGCCCCTAAATTTTAAAAGCAAGGCAGCATCAGGCTTGATGGAAGTGTGCTGTGGTGGGGCTAGCCAGGTAATGTTGTGTATTCCAGCAGCTCTCAAATGTTTTTCTGCCACTTCACATACAATGAACAATAGACAGTGTCACAGTGGGGTGTAAGAACAGTACCATTTGGAAGAATCCATTTGTTTCCAAGTTCAGAATTTGTTCACTCACACCCTGAGGGTTTTCTCTCCTTTCCAATTGCTTAACTACAGAAACAAGTCACCAAGCAAACCTTGAAAAATAAAGCTAAGCCAACAACTCCGTAGTCTCGGAGGAGGGTGAGTAGTCCAAATGCTTGCAGGAGGAGTTTTACTGCCCCACAGGAAAAGTGGGGTGATTGCTAAGAAGAGAGAAGAGAGGGCAGAGCACCACATGCACTGGAGAATGGCCAGGAGAGAAGCAGGTGACTTTAGTGGTCCCCATCTGTGGAAGAGGAGGTCTGGGCTCTGAGTCAGCATGGAGACGGTGCCTTACCTGCAGGAACCCCAGGGGCCAGCATTCGCCCAGTGACCTGCCTACCATGGTTCCTCAACCAAGGCTCCCTCCCTCCATCCTTTTCCTTGCATGCTCAATAAATGGGAACCAGAAACTCAGGTGTCTGACAGAAGGGAGAGAGCCCTCTACCTGAACAAGGAGCTGGCGTGGTGCTGCAACACACCCCTCTTCTTTTACCCTTTCTCAATGTATGTATTTAATTAAAAGTGAACAGCAAAACTGTCCTGAGCACTCATCAATAAATAAGCTTCAGAAATTATGGATAAAATTATTGGTTACCAATTATGCTCACCCTGGGCTTTCTAGACTACAACACAACTTTGCTTTTTTTTTTTTCTTTAGTATTTCAATCAACTCCAACTCTAAGTGGTACACATTTGTTGAGTTCCTGCTATGGAAGAAACACTAAGGGCACTATGATAGCTACGATGCAGTGAGCAGAAAACCACTGCCCCAAACTGCAGTGATCTCAATGCTACAGAAAGTGAGTAACCGTAAACTGGAAACTGCTTCAGAAATCGCAATGTCTCCCAATGGTCCTTGGCAATAGAAACAGTCAAAGAATCTGAAAAGTGGTTTCTACCTTATCTTCACCTTTGGGTGACATCTAAATTATATAGCAAAACTTCATGGCAAGAGAGTCTTAAAACTGTTCATTTAAAGAAGCACATTTAGCCTCTGCTATACAGGAAAGACGCCTAGGTGAAGATTCATACTGAGGACCAATCCATCGTGTTCAAAGCAGATTTCCTTTCCGCTGATTGACACATGTGTGCACTCTGCTGCTATATGAACTCTGAATGACACTTCTCAGTTTTCCTGTGTCTTATTGGTTGAAATTGACCACACAAGGTACTGGCCTCCTCCACACCCTGGCTTTGCTATTTAGTCCCGGGGCAGCACAGGGACATCAGAGCTGCTGCTCACAGCCAAGTGGCACCACTTAGCTTTGACATGACAGAAAAAGTAGCTTCTTCTTTGGCCCTCATCTAAGAAAGACAAGAGAGCAGGTAGGAGTCAGGATGTGGTGATGGCAGTGGTGACCAGAGGGACCACTGAGCCAACAAGGGTAAAAGGAGGGGAAGAGATAGCACAGAGATTTGCTTCAGTCCAAGCCTCTGTTTCAGTGCAGGAGGTTGTTTTTCCCTTGAAATCAGAGTTAGGTTTCTGGCTAGTTTTTCTGGATTACAGTTCTGCAGAGAACTGCAAATAGCACCATATTATTCAGCTCGATACCTTCACATTCCTGGTCCACAAGGCCAGATTATCAGCAGAGGAAGCTCCAGGTTGCTGAGCCCAGGCATAGCATGCATCCATGCCTGCACAGTCTCCATAGTGTACATCTTTGCCTGCACAATCTCCATGTCTTGTGCCATCCAACAAAGAGTGGCAGAGGAAAGAGCTAAATAACCCAAATAGAGCACTGTACCCATGCTGTTATCAAGAACAATTCCAATGAGTCTAATTCGGTGAGATTTTTCATGAACCATCCCTGAGAAGTCTACCCACATGCTTTCTGACATTATCATTTTCCCCTGATCCTTTAGAAGGATCCTGTAGCTTCTGTCCTTAAAAAGATGTATATGTGTCTGGTTATACCACCTTTCAGATAGAAGAAATGCCAGCTAGACATGTGGCTAGGTGTGTACCCACCCGCTGGATGGATTTCACTTTCATACTCTGCTTGTGCACTGCTGCTGCATGGACTACAACATGATTACAGGCACTTCTTTCATTTTTGGCACAATTGTCTACAAAACAGACAAAACTATTTTCCTCTTTAGTAAACTGGTCTGAGACGCTAAGGGAGTCAGTGAGTGCCTCCACGGAGTGGCTGGGCATCGGGGCCTGTAACTCCTTTGGGTCTCCAGGCCCTGCTCTAGCTGCATCCCAGCCACACCTCCCATTCGGTAATGGTTTAATCCAGCTCTCTGCTTTGCAGAACCAGGATTGCCCAGGTTCATGAAGAACATCTCTAGTCACACAGATGCTTCCTGTCTGTTAGTCCTGTGTTAGTTCCCTACTGGGACTCACAATGCACACAAGTTTTCGGATTTCTCACCAAGTGAATCAGAGCAAAGCATTCAAAGCTGGACATGTGACTCTTATGCTCATTGCTTCCTTACCATGAAGGAGTCTAAGAATTCACATTCCTCTTTGGAAAGCCTGTCTTCTCATTCCCTGGATCATCAGATGACCCTGAAGCTTCCCTGCAGTGGCAGGCTTCTAAATTTTTCTGTGATTATTTTTGGCTTCTGCTGTGCACTTTTCTAACAAAGGAGTCTCCATGCTTCAGCTCAACATGCATATTAATAACACCTTAAGCAGATGACCCTGGTTACAGTGTGGTGACCAAATCCCTGTGGTCTAAAATATGACGTAGACTCAGACGATTTGAGGCAGCCCTGACATAAAGCAATGAAGCTGCACATTATTTTGTCAAATGAAAACAGACTTTTCTGGCAAAAAGTTGCAGAAGAGAGGCTCTCACTAACTTCATGCATGCTTACTGGGGAAGAGTGCTCTTGATTTACTCCAGTGAAGACAGTACATTGGAAACACAAGCTGCAGCTGTCTTCTCTTATTTTATTACCCTTCCAGGATGCACTGCAACTTAACCAGATTCATTTGTGAACCTCACGCATTCAGACAAGCTACATAAATGGCAACGCAGTAGGAATCACTCTAACTGCATCGCTAATATCTGGGGTTTCCTCTAGAGGTCCAAGTAGATGTGCTTCCTGCCCTTAAACATTACAGAAGATGCTCATATTAATGACCAGGCCCTGCCTTTTTCTATCATCTTGCCTTAGCTACTCTGACACTTCTGTATAACAGTTTCCAAGTTTCCAAGTATGACCATCATAGAGCATTAGTATTATCTCCCAGTTCTTGTCAGCACAGTAGAACTTTTTTTTTGTCTTCTCTTTTGATGGGGAGGGGACTTGACTCTAGTGACTGCTGATCTACATCTCTAACCCTTTCATTTTATTTATTTTGAGACAGGATTTTAATGTGCTGCTCAAGATGGCCTCAAACTCACAATCTTCCTGCCTCAGCCACCCCGAATAGCTGGGATTGCGGGTATTTGACACCATTCCAGTAGGGTATTAAATCTTGTGTCATGGGAGTGAATGCCTGAACCAAATAAGCACCTCCTTCTCTACTTTGCATTCTATGCTCCTAGACCAGTAGTGTCAGAACCCAATTTGATGCATCATCCCCAGACCCTGCTGGCCCTACAGCTCCTTCAAGGCACACTGTGTTTCTAAGAAGCCCAGCACTGTCCAGGCCGGATCACATTATCACTCCATGCTAGTAATTAAGCTTGCATCCAGAACAAGAGTTGGAAAAATAAAACTTAAAAGAAGCTATATCTTACATGAGGTGTTTGTTCTGCAAAATGCAAGTTTATGTATCATTTGCAAAAACATAGTATGACTCTGCAGTCTCCTCTGCAGGCTCAGAAGGTCAGTCTTTCAAACTATCGTCTTAGGCTCTAGTGGTTTCTGTATGCAGCCAACATCTGGATATAAGTACTTGATACCGTGAGATTTCTGCAGCCCTTCTCTGTAGCATTGCAACTTTTCTCATTGTCTTAGACTCTATCTTTAGCTCTGTCTGCCTTACAGTTATAAGAAATGAGACCTTCTCTGCATACTTCCAAGGGCATCTCCTGGCATTCACACTTCTCCTCTGTCAATCACCTTGGTTCTTCTTTGTTTTTCCTCTAATCCACCAGCAGCCCCAGAAAGAGCCAGTTTTTCCCATGCCCTCATGGTGCCTCTTCCTAAATTGCTACAGCACCTAAGATGCTGTTCCCACCAGTGCAGCTCCTTAGTGCAGACACCTCACAATGCCACCTGGACGCAGGGACATGATCCTTAGCACCAGACCATGGCCGGTGGCCCAGGCCAGTGTCCTTTTCAGGATTTGCTTCTGTGCCTAACTCCTGGCACCGTGATGCATCCACCTCCTTAGGAAATGAGCTCTGAGTGAAATTCAGGTACAGGAAGCTTCCTGTCACATGCTCTCACAATGACCAAGAGGGTGATGGGTAAGAAGCTAAGCAGAGAGAGGACTGAACAGCAAGGTACTCGCAGTAGGGCCTCCTGTCAACTTCAAGGACACTGGAGAGCCAGGACAGATGTCCTGTCTTGTTTGTTCTCCAAGTTCATTGAACACTGCTTGAAAGCTGCTCCGAGGAGAAGTGGAGCCTGCCTCATCTCCTCGACTCAGCTGCAAACCAACATCCTCAGCAGCTGAGGGCTTACCATGCAGGCCTCCATCCACAGCTGTGTTCTTCCCTCCCTGGTTTAAGATCACTGGTTCCAATTCTCATTTTTATCTCCCTTTTCCCTTTGGAAATTACAGGTGCATTGCAAGTTGTAAACATAAATTACAGAAGAGTTACACATGGTACTGTAATTCATAGTTACTAAGTTGCAAATGCAAGTAGCACCATGTACCCCTCACCCAATTTCTACCAAACAATTTTTTAATCTTATAAAATCATAACCTTATATAAAACACAGATTTATTTAAAACAATGGTATCACCTGTGCATATTGGTCCCCATCATTTTTGGAGAGTAGTATAACATTCATAACAAAGACACAGAGCTCATCTTTTGAGTAATCCTTTACTCCCTGTACCATCTCTGACCTCTGCTAACCACGACCTTGTTTTTCCTACAATTGTTATTTTTGAGAATGTTCTATAAATGGAACTACCTCGTGCAGCATGACATCCTTCAAAGCGTGTAGTTGTGGTAAAGGGTTAGAGATGTAGATCAGCAATGACTAGAGTCAAGTCCCCTCCCCACCAAAGAGAAGAAAAGACAGAAATAGTTCGACTGACAACTACACCATTAACATGAAGCTGTCCATCTTAACTATTTTAGGAGAACAGTTCAGTGATATTAAACACATTCATAATAGATTTTGCTTTTGTTTTGGGTATGCTTTTGTTTTGGGTACTGAGAATTGCACTCAGGATCTTGTGCATGCCAGGCAGGCACTCTGCCATTGAGCTGGATCCATACCACACACACACTGATAATGGTATGCAACTGCGCCAACCCGAAGAAGAGCCCTTCGTCTCATCCAGTGAAACTGTGAGTTCATTGATCCCCAGCCCCAGCCAATGTTAACTTCCAGCACGTGTCTTTCTTTATGAACTTGCCCGCTCTAAGTACACCAAGTAAGTGGAATGCGTGACCTTTAGTGCTTGGCTGTCTTAGCCAGCTTTGAGTTATCATGAGGGAATCCTTAAACTGGAATAACCTGCAAGGAACAGAAATGTACCCTCACAGCCCCAAGAGGCAGGGAGTCTGCTGCCAGCATGCAGGCAGATGTGTCTGGCGAGCTTGGCCTGCCCACTCAAGGTGTAAGCACTACTGGTCCCCGTGTGGTTGAGTAGTGGAAAATGGTGAACTGGCTTCCAAAAAGGCTTTTTAAAATGCATTTGGTACAGGTTCACGCTGTGCAACTCAGACTCATAGTGATCCTCCTGTTTTCAGCCTCCCCAGTGCTGGGATTACAGACATGCACCACCACTCCTGGACATGGTTGCCAGCTCAGCATGCCCAGGGTTAAGGCTGGCACAGAATGTGGTACCAGGCATCGAACTCCAGTCCCTGCCCTTGCCTAGGGAGAAGTTTAGTCTGCTAAGCTATCTTGCCAGCCTTCCAAAAGGTCTTTTCACTGCGCCTCTAATCCACTCATGAGAGAGAACCACCGCTACAGCTCCCATTAGACCCAACAAGGCTATAGCGCGATTAGATTTTTAATGTGTTTTGGAGGAGGCCAGCACCCACAACCTAGCACTCACCTGTTTTGCTTACCATGATATCAAGGTTCATCCATGTCATAGACATTTCAGAACTCTTCCCTTCAGGGCAGAATGCTGTTCCATCACGGGCATGCAGCCTATCTGGTTTATCCAGTCATTGTTGGTGGATGATGTGTGGCTTCAATGATTCAGCTGTTGAAAGTGAGACCCAAAGCATATACTGTTGTACTACTGCATCTTCAAGATGCTGCTCTCAGTGGGGGGCATCACTAGGTGGGAAATGACTTGACAGAATGGTAATTAATTCATTTTTAATTTTATGCAAAATCGCCAGACTTTTTCAGAACATTGGTGATGTTTTGCAGTTCTGACAACAGTGCAGGAGGATCCCAATTTCAGAGTCCAGTCGTTGTTATTCCAATGACAGAGAGGTCTGTCCTTTAGATTTTTGATTAAATGAACTATAAAAAGCTTGAGAATTTCTTTGTTATGACTTTCTGTCAGCCACACTTTTATTTGTTCCCCAGAGCTCAGCTGAAGCCTGAATCCAGCTGCAGATTTGCCCAAAGGAGAAAGGTAGCATTTCTTTTTTACTCACATGAGGATCACGTGGCCACTCCTATGACAAATAACAGATGAAGGTGATAAATGCATATTGATCAAATTTATTAGCCCAAATTTTGTATGGCATAGGAGCCACAATAATGAAGGCCCTAAAGTCCATGGAGAAGTTGCATATTTGTATTCCTAGCTTTGATAAGAACATGCATTCATTTGGAAGTATGATTAGACAAGAACGAGGTACAGTTTCATGGTAACAAGCGGGGGGCTTCATCAGGCCTACTTTCCTAGCCCTTCTTGGCTTCTCTGGGCAGCCATCATCCCCTCACATATCAGACACGACGCCTGTCAAGGAAGGGGAAGGAAGAAGGTCAGAGAGCCCTCATTACTCATACACTTTTCTCGGTTCATCTCAGCTTAAAATTCTTGGAGTGCCAAGATGACACTTTGGGCATAGATTTCCCCTCGTCCCTTTATTCAGCCACAACAACCCCTTTGGAGCAAACAGCTCTACAGAGGTCATTTCAGGTTTTGGAGAGGCAGGAGCAGCTACATCAGCCAAAACACGGTGCATCGCTGCTGCTGCTGCTGCTGCTGCTGCTGGCAAGAGACGCCCTGCGAGGACTGGGCTTGGCACAGTCAGTGTCCTTCCAGCACAGAGAAACATCCCTTGACCATCAGCATGGTTTCCCCTGCTCCTCACCTCAGAAGGGGTTGAGCAGGGCTGTGTATTCAACTTTGGTAGCCATCAGCAGCTCTGGGGGTTTCAGTTAGCTATGGAAGAGCTGTGGTCACAGAAGATAAAGTATTTTAAGATAATCCTGAACCTCTGAACATGTCTTGAGCCAAAAATTTAAAAATTCTAATTTCTTTTTTTTTTCTGCCAACCTTGCAGAATCCCCAGAGGCAGCCAGCCCCGTGTCATTGTTCCTATTAAAAGGACTGTGAGGCCAGTGCTGCAAGATAGTCCACAGAGTGCGCTGGATGGTCCCTGAGCATCAGACCTGCTCATCCAAGCCAGGTGTAAGCCGCACTGCCACCTCTCACCCTGGGCAGCTGTGGCACTGGGATCAGAGCCCAGCAGGGGCAGCTTAGTGCCCAAGACAGACCCTGTCTCAAAAAAACAAAATTGAAGAAGGCTGAGGAAATAGCTCATTGCTAAGGCCCAAGTTCGATACCCAGTGTCATGAGGAAAATAAAGGAGGGGAGGGAGGGAGGAAGGAGAGAGGGGGAAGGAAGCAAAAGGATGGAGAAAATAAAACCAAAGGAGAAGACAAGGTTCAAGTGGGACTTGGGGCCTCCACAGTGTTAGTTTACCCTGATTCTTCATTGTGTAAGTCAGATGGCTGCTCTTCCAGATTCTGAGGTATGTAAGGCATGACAATGAAATCCTTCCAGCTTTAATAGCTGTTTTCTATGTATTCTCTTGGAATGAAATCTACAACTATGCAATTACACAAATAGCTTCATAGAATAACTACCTTAAAGAAATAAGCAGTTTAAGTGAACAATTTCCCTTTGAACACTGAAGAGGCATTTAATTTTTTCACATGTACACAATTTAAAGTGCTGCAAACAGGAATATTTTCTGAAATTACAAAGTAAAGTCCAAGCATTTTGCATTAACAAAAACCTCAAGACAATTAAGACTAAAGGAAAAGCTGAAGAAACGCAGGGTATAATTAGTAATATTGGGTAAGATGCAAATATGTGCAAGCAACTCAATATTACACTAAAAAAAGAATCAGAACAAATTCTCATGGATCAAGATGTATTGACTGAATTGCTTTTTTTTTTTTTTTTTTTTTTTTTTGCATCGTAGGGAAGAGTCTACAGGGTGTTCAGGGTCTCACTACTAGATTGGACTTGTAGTGATTCTCCTGTTTAGGGCCTCTGGAGAGTTGGAATTATAGGCGCATGCACTACACTGTCTCATTTGCCATCTCAGCACACTCCATGGATGGGGCCAGCACAGCAGGTCCAAGAATCAGCCTCTGCCCTCTGCTGAGCTATTTGACTGGCCTTTATAATTGCATTTTCTAATGTGACTATTTGTGCACGCCTGTAATCCCAGCTCTCAGGAGGCCGTAAACAAGAGAATCACTACAAGTCCAATCTAGTAGTGAGACCTTGAACACTCTGTAGATGCTACCCTACAATGCAAAGAAAAAAAATGCAATTATATCAGTACATCTTGATCTGTGAGAATTTGTTCTGATTTTTTTAGTGTAATATTGAGTTACTTGCACATATTTGCATCTTACCCAATGTTACTAACTATACCCTGTGTTTCTTCTGCTTTTCCTTTACTCTTAATTGTCTTGAGGTTTTTGTTATTAGTCATAGTTCTCCATTATCTCTAGATATGAGTTATTTGGGCATTGAGTGCCATATAGTGCATGCCCAACATCTCGAGCAAATGCTAGCTGCTGCTTTGTCTTTAGGAGAGGGACATTTCTAGATATTAGAGTAGAGGTCCTTTAATGCAGTAGGCCAACCGGGCGTGGTGGTGCACACCTGTAATCCCAGCACTTGGGAGGCTGAGGCAGGAGGATTGTTGTGAGTTCGAGACCAGCCTGAGCTACAAAGTGAGCTTAAGGCAAGCCTGAACTGCATAGTGAGACCCTGTCTCAAAAAGAAAAAAAAAAAAAAATGCACTAGGCCATCATAATTTTGCTGATATGAAACTTTGTCAGGGAGCATAGTGCCATTTTTAGGTGGATAATATCCTGTAACCTTACATGTGTGGGTTTATCCACCACTTAAAGGAGCAGCATTTATAGACAAGGAATTCCCAGGTGAAAGCTAAGTTGTGATTTCATTTTGAACAAGAGAAACATGGGTACAGAATTACAAGACTGTCAACTGGTAAAGCTCTTGGACAAAGACATTGCAGGGAATGAAGAGTGCACAAAGGATATATGAAGGCTTATTTAGCAGTCACATTAGGGCATCAGAATTCAAAGAGGGCTTTGCCAGTGTGTAGAATTGGGTTAAAAGCAGGCTTTATCAATGATAGCTGTCATAACTCACTGTATAAAATAGGACGCAGATGTGCTAACCCAGCAAGCACAGTTGTCCTTTGAAGAGTCCACACAGAGACGCAAATGCATCATGAAATGTACTTGCTGATTAACATTATAAAATAGTGCCAGAAGGGACAAGAACAGATGGCAGAACACTGATATATGTGTTAGTTTTTATTATTTGCATATGTCTCCGATGGCCAGTGGAGGCGCTGACTCAGCAACCCCATGAAGTCCTGGGGCACGACAGGTTGCCATGAGCGGCTGAATCTGCCAACAGAGCTGCCCCGGGCACTGCAGGATTCCTCTTCTAGGCCCCTGACTTTCTCGCTGGCACTGATCCTCTCCCTAAACCTGGTTTGTTCTCAGGGTCTAACCTCTGCACCACATTTTCAAGCACCCACTTTTCACCAGCAGGTGCTTCACAAAAGACACTCTCCCTTCTAACAGAAGTTCCACTACTTGTAGTCAAAATTCAAGGCACAATAAGTATGCAAGTGAATATTCATTTTCTCAAACCTCTCTCAAAGCTCTTCCTCCAGCTTTGAGCACAAGCAGCCCATCGTCCTCGCCGCTGTCTGCCGCAGCGAGTCCTCCTCGCTGTCTTCAGTTACAGTGTCTCGGCTGTCTCCATGCCCTAAACCAATTGAAAGTGTCTGAATTTTGACCTTGCTGATCACTTTGACTTTGGGGAGGAGCTAGAATCCTCACAGTGCTAGCTCCAGTGAACAAGGTGGCTGCGGACAGCGTGACCTGACCCTGAGAGCCTGCACCATCACTGAGCAGCTCTTAGGAGCACCCTTCACTGTACTTTTGACCTTACTTCATACAGACACTTAGGAAAGAGTCCTAGCAGAACTGCTTCCGAAAGTGGCGAAAGTGATGGGATACTGTGCAAAGGGGGTGTTGTGCAGGGGACTGATTGCCATATGTCTTTTACTGTGGTATATTTTTATTTTACTTATTTATTTTAATATATTTAGGACAAGGTCTAAAAAGTCTCACTATGTAGACTGCACTCATAGTCATTCTCCCGTTTTCAGCCTCCCAAGCACTGGGATTACAGGCATATGCCACAACACCCAGCCTCAGTAGCTGTCTCAGTGCTTCCTGGGGGCAGGGCTGGCAAGGCATGCTGAGACGGAACTTTAGCTGCTGCGCTCTACCTAAGCAGGCATGTTAGTCCACTGAGCTATCTGGCCTGCCCTTACTGTGGCATATTTTTAATGTAAACATTCACTGTATATTTCCATCACAGCTTGTAATTTATTCAACCCACTATCCAGGCAAAACTATCCAGCTGGTTAAAACCACCCAAATCCTCCGCTCATGCACTGTGAAGATCTCCTTGTCCTTCGACGAGATGAGTTTACAGAACAATTCTGCTCTTGTCTCCAATGTCATGGTCCACTTCTCCTCTCTGGGCCCACCCTGGCCTGTGCTGTCTATCACATCTTTGCATGCAGATAACCGCACCAGCTATGGACAGGTATTGTTGAACCCTACGAACACAGTTTAGTCTTTCAGGAGTAGGTCTGCATCCACTGGCCCTAGAGTCCAGCAAAGGCGTAACTAATGAGTTCAGGCTGTAGCTCCCACTCTCAGCCTAGAAGGACTCCAAGGAGAGCATTGCTTGCAGTGTTACAGCTGGCCTCAGTTTCAGGACTACCATGAGCTTGGTAGGAACAAAGCAATTTCCAGCTGAATGCCCTTCCTAAACCCTCCTTCCCTGTCTGATGAATTCAGTATCCATGATGCCATGGCACATGATTGCCATGTGTTCTCCTTCCTGCAGGACCTGGAGTTTCAAGGTCTAAAGCTCTACATCCCCAACTCGTCTGGATAAAATCAATAGTTACAATGAAAGAAACAGGGATCTGTGTCATTATGAGGGATGACTAGCAGACTCTAGTTGGTAGGGAAAACATTGTCTGTAAATTTTTCCTTTATCATGGAGAACAGCTTACATAAGGTCTACATGCAAAGCAAAATTTTCTACAGTCACTCTGTTCACTAAATTTAATTCAATTTTTGAATTGTAGTACCTACTTCTCAAGCAAAGACTCAAACAGACTGAAGCATTCCCCCTTTAACAGCAATACTAGCCAAAATTAGCTTCTTCCCTTAGATGTGCAGAGGGTTGCCACATCATCCTCAGGTAAATTAAAAGCCCATTGAACAACTTTATTTGACAGCTAAACAACTTCTAAGAACCTGCAGACAAAGGATACGAACATCTGGTTCTTTCACAGATAGCTATAGCATGCAAATAACCTAAAGATAATGATTCTGATATTCTTTGGCCAAAAGTCTTAGGCTTAGCCCTATTTGTGAAGGCAATAGAAAGATATGGGCAGAACGAAGCAACACTACCACGGTGAATAGTAAAGTGCGGAGGAGTTGTGAGATCGTTTCAAAAACTAATTGGCGTTGACCTTCATCTGTGGACAATAAGTTTCCACAGGTGACAACAGTGTAACATAAGCCCTGTGTCCTCGGCACAATGTGCTGCCAGCCCTCCAGCTTCTCAGTGATGTCATCCAGATGAGTCCAGCTTAAACAAGCATGCTCTGTAGAACTTGAGAGGCTTCGCAGTCCTGGCAGCTTCTACAATGCAGAGTGGAACAATATACATCGTGAACTTGGCTTCTTCCCCTTTCACTGACTCAAGCTCTTTTTTGTGACCCAAGGAATGATCCCCCTTCCCCAACGTGCATGTGGATCCTGGTCCTTGCACTTGCCAGGCAGGGGCTTAGACCACCAAACTATCTCCCAGGCCCTGCCCTGGTGTTTTGTTTGTCCAAATTGTGTGGGAAATGGGGTGTGTCTTGCAAGGACAGCTAGCTGCCAAGGCAGGCGAGCTTTGTGGTGGCTGATACTGTTTCCCTGTGACATAAAAACTCACCTAACTGAGGCTTTGCCCCCCGCCTTACTCTGAAGGTGAAGTGCTGGGGTTGGCACTCAAGGTGGGCTCAGGAGAGATGCGTGAGTCACCAGGGAAAGTGCAGGACAGGAGGCAGACAGCAGTCTGGAGGCACAGGGATGAGGTGAAGATGGTTCTCTTCATTTCAATCTAACTTAAAGATCCTTGCCGCACTTAAATACATTTTTAAAGAACACAAAATAGTGATAGGGAAAAAAAAATCAACATTCGAAAACAACACAAAGCTTCATTAAACAAATAAATAAAAATTCAACAGTGGTTGCTGTATTACCTGGTGCTATCTTCAAATTAGTTGTTCAGGGTACCAGATATAAATGTACAAGGTTTGTTTAAAGGAAAAACAAAATAAGGCAATGACAAAATTTGTAAGTTCAAAGCAAGAAAAAAGAAAGAGCACAAAAAAAAAAAAAAAAAAGAAAGAAAATAAAAAGGATTAACTGCCCCTTTCAAACAACCAGTAAAAGGGCTGGAGAGACAGCTCAGAAGATAAAAGCCTGCTTAGGCAACGTGGAGACTATGGTTCGATTCCTAGGACCACATCCTACACCACCCGCTCCTGGGCTCCAGCCAATGAGACTGGGCGTGGTGGCATATACTTACAATGCCAGTGCTGGGAAGGCTGAAAACAGGAAGACCACTACAAGTCTGAGCTCTACAGGAAGGCCCTGTACCAAATAATTAAAAAAGGCCAACAGAAATCTGCAGCACAATCATCCAAATAATCCTGCATATATACCTACGTATACCTTTTGCTCTTCTTCCATTTGTTCTTTTCCTCATCCCAGCTTTTCCTTCCCATTAAACAAATTCTTTCCCTTTCACAGAATCTGTTGTAGTTTTCAAAATTTACTCTTTGAAGATCTCACACTGGTGAGGTGTACAATGTTTGTACATGTGGATCTGATTCATTTCTCTTACCACCATAGTCTCTAGCTGTATCCATTTATCTATGACAGCCTCAAATTTATCTTTTTATAGTTGAATAATACTCCATTTTATAAAAACACCATGACTTTTTAATCCACTCCTCATTTGATGGGGACTTTGGTGGTAGCTTGGTCCCTCTACCTGCTGCCCCATCCCGTTATAGAGAAAAGCGCAATTTTCTCTCCTCTATCCATGGTGTTGGCTTGTTCCCAAGGAATGGTGAATCCTTGGTTTGGGAATATTGCCACAGACATTGATACTGTCATATGTTTTAGAAGATGAGCACTATTTTTATTCTCATAGAAAATATCCAAGCATTCTTTCCCAACATATATCAACTTTCAAATAATTTCAGCCAAATAGACTTTGATAAGGAGAGAGATTTCTGCGTTTACTCAGTGGGCTCAGTTATTTTAGGTAGAGAAGTCGTCATCTTTTTATTTCATTAGAGGATGATGGATAAGTTAAATTCTGTCAAAGCACCATACAGAAGTACAAGTGAATTTCACCAGGGGATCCCAGATACCCAAATTTAGTACACAGCAACAACCCCAGGCAAGAGCTGATACTTCAGGAAAACTGTTGTCCTAGGGAGGATTTTTAGCGCTATTCATTAGCCAATTTTTGATTTAGTTCGTTTTCAGTTTCAAACTATCTGGAGGTCATTTTCCTCTCATTTCTTTGGTGGTTTCTCCAGTGACAATGGCTGAGAGCAGGTGTGACATGGGTGATTACCAGGGAGTGGCATCTTTGGGCTCTAAATGCCCACGATTGGGGGACAAGACATAGGAGTGTGCAGATTCTCTTCACTTTGAGACTAGAGACTAGAAAGTCATTAGAGACTAGAAAGTTTGCCCTTGAAAGTGCATCAGAATGCCAACATAAAGCAGCTAATGTTTCATTTTCAAATAAGAATATTAGAATAACAACTTCTTTAGGGTCATATACTTATTTCATAAAATAGCATGCATACATTAACACAAAACAGAACCAATTTTTGAAAGAATAGTTCATCGGGGTGAGCTTTTAGCTCCAGGAATGCCCCTACTACATGTCCCCCTTTCTACTTTCATCCACGTCGCTCTGGGCTGTCAGATAACCCCTCTTAAATGACAGGAACTGTTGCTACTATTGCTGCTACTTTTTCAAGATGTAGGGCAATACCTCTGCCACTTCTGTGAATTGATAGCTGTGGAAAAAGCCTGAGAATCCTGCCACAGGTTGTCACTGTCATAGACCAGGAGGGGGACCACAGGCAAGATGCAAGCCACCCCTAGAGAAGGGAGGTCACGGATCTGATCCACTACATTATATCCCTTCTCTGGTCCTCCATTGCCAGGGCTCAAAGTGAAGTCTTCTGAAATGATTTGTAACTTGGTGTCCTCCCGATAATTAGGGCTGGAGGGAATCCACAGCCCTTATGGGGTGCCCCAATGGCTGAAGCACTGGAAGATCCCCATCTCCTCTTGCAGGACAAACCCTAGTGAGCAGGGCAAACTCCTTTATTTGTGACATCTAGTGGCTTAGTCTGTGCACAACAACCCTTTCACCCCTTTAGAGAGGAAAAATCTAGCAATGCATTATTTAAAAAGGTAACCACTGCAGCACACCTCCTTTCCCAGAGAAGCTGGGCTGCACTCCTTTTAAAAAGCCAGGCAGATTAAAACATGGGGATCCATCTTCCTGTGACACATTCACTTGTATCTAGGAAAGCACAGAAGCTTAAAATGGTGATGGCCAGGAAACACTGAAAGCCTGGCCCTCATCACTAAGCTATTCTTTCCTTCACAAAAGGAAGAAAATTGAAAAGCAGACGCCCTCCACAGTAGCACCTTGCACAGCAGTGGGTGTCCACAGTTCGGCCGAGTGTCCACACTCATTAGTTGATGGCTTCATGGAGGCTAATGTTTTAGGAAAGAACATGGAAATCAACTCAGACACCACTCATTTCCATGGCCTAACCAGCAGGCAGCCTCTGCATTAAAAAGAGACAGCATACACCCGCCCAGCCCCAGAGACCAGCCTGAGACAGCAGCTGTCTCCAGCGGCCTCCTGGACCCCGCCCCCAGCTCTCCCAGTGAGTGGGAATTTGCACAACTCACAAGGCTTCCCAGATCATTGAGTGTGTGGTGAGTCTGAGTGAGAGCCTTTGGCTTCTTTCCACGTGTGCTACCCAGATCCCCACCCTGAAGCCCTCCAAGCCAGTGACCTGCCTGAAACCTCAGGACCCACTCACCAGCACTTCCCCGGATCCCCTGCCCTAAAGCTCGCTGAATGAGTGGGAATTTCCCAGAATCCCTGGGCATCAAAGTTCAGTGAGTGTAGAACTCGAGGCCCACCTTGCTGGAGAGACATTTCCCAGGGATTCCTTGCCCCCCTCCTCATCCGCAGCAGCCCGAGACCCAGCACAGCTAGGTCGGTGAGAGCTCCAGGCCTGCTGCACCAGAGAAACGTTTCCCAGCACTTGCCGGTCCCACCCCACAGCCCCAGACCCAGTGCAGGTTGGCCCGGAGTGAAAAGTCCAAGCCTGCCATGCCAGAGGGACATTTCTCACTGATCCGGGTCCCAACCCACATCCCAAAACTTAGTGCAGCCCAGCTTGTGAGTGAGGGCTCCAGGCCCACTGAGCCAGAGGGACCTTTCTCAGCCTTCTCGGGTTCCAGCCTGTAGACCCAGACCCAGCACAGGCTGGCCGACCCAGTACAGCCTACCCAGTGAATAAGATCATCCACTATCCTTTTGGGAGCCCAGCAGACCCACCAAAGCAGAGGCCCGCTCACCTAGAGAGCGACCTGCCTGACACAGGAGGGCTCACCCAGGCAATTTTCCTGATCTTCACCCCAAAGCCAGCCAAGTCAGTGGGAATTTTCATTACTTGCTCTGCATCCCAGTTCGGATCATGCTCGCCTGACCAGGGAACCAAAGGAGGGAAAGCACAGGAGCTAAAGCAAAAAGGAACTGAACACAGCAGCTAGATCCAGGATAGGTATACCTGGATAATCTCAAACTTAATTGACTGGCACCCAAATCTCATAACAAGCTAAGGTTATAGCTGCACCAAAGCTCTACACCAAAGGGGAAAGGTTGGTGTTATACAAAATGACAAAGACAAGGAAAAAAATGCAATCCCAGACCTCGAGTCCACCAGTAAAGGCAGAGGAAACTAGCTCAGCTGTAATGAATGAATTAACAGATACAGCAGCAAAGGAACAATAGCAGAAAGGTATAGAGGAAATCAGATGAGAAGTAATTCCCCAAATTATAACAGAAATATCTGAAATATTATATCTGAAATAAACAATCAATTCCAGAAACATTGGGTGGAAAAACAATGCTCACCCAGAACAAGTGCAGAAAGCACCATTCCAGCTGAAACATATGAATTAACAGCATCTGAAGCAAAGACACAACAGAAGAAAGGTCATGAGGAACGCAAAGCAGAAATGATTTCTGAAATCAAAAAAGAATTCTTTAAAAACAAAGAATTATTTGAAATCATAGCATCTAAAATACAGAAACAAGTGCGGAAATATAAAGAGGAAACCCAACTTGGAAGAAACACAGCAGAAAAAGAATTAATAACTACCTCTAAAGCAGACATGGATAAAAAAATTGAGGAGATCAGAAATATGATGGATTCCTTGAATGAGCAATACAGAAAAGAAATAGAATGCATGAAACACAGTCAAAGAGATATAGAAGAACTAAAAATATCAATCACGAGTCTACAAAACCATCTGAGTGAAAAGGAAAACAGAGTTTCAGATCTTGAAGATGCCAGAGCAGCTAGTGAAAAGGTGAGAAAGGATCTCGTAAAAACAACGAGAATGCAGGAAAAAATAATCCATCACCAGCAGGATGACGCCAGGATGAACAATGTGAGAATAATTGGTATCAACGAGAATGAAGGAGTCAATACAAACGACATAAAAAAAATTTGGGGAGAAATAATTGCAGAAAACCTCCCAAATATGAGGAAACAATACAACATTCAGGTCACCAAAGCATACAGAACACCAAATAACTTCAACCCAAGTAGAAACACACCAAGACATATAATAGTTAAGATCGCAGAAATCCAACACAAAAATAATATACTAAAAGCTGTTAGAGAGAAGAAGGAGCTCACATTCAAAGGAAAACCCATCAGAATTACAGCCGACTTCTCTACACAAACAATGAAGGCCAGGAGAGCATGGATCAGTTCTTCAAGTCCTACATGAAAACAAATTCCAGCCCAGACTATTATACCTTGCAAAACTCTCTTTCAAGTTTGATGGAGAAGTGAAATACTTACACAACAAAGAACAACTAAAGAATTTCATGATGACAAAGCCATCCCTTCACAGGTTGCTTAAAGATGTTCTAGAGAGAGACCACAATGACCAGAACTTCATGAATGAGAATGGAAGGAACCCACTAAACAGCACAGACAATTAAACACAGGATACAAAGGAGTAAACAACACCAGGTAAATATCATGGCAAACATAAGTCAACACAGTTCAATTATAACCATCAATGTAAATGGACTCAATTCTCCAATTAAGAGAAATAGACTGGCACAATGGATTAGGAAACAAAATCCAACAATATGCTGTGTACAAGAAACACACTTAACTCAAAAGGACCTTCATAGCCTCAAAGTCAAAAAATGGAAAACAATACTACATGCCCCAGAAGCTCAGAAAAAAGCAGGAGTAGCAATTCTGTTCTCAGACAGTCTCAACTTCAAACCAAGAATGATCAAATGACACAAAAAAGACCACTATATATTGATCAGGGGAAAAATTCAAGAAAAAAGAGGTAACATGCATAAATATCTATGCACCTAACACAGGACCACTCAACTATGTAAGACAAATCTTAATGGACATGAAAAACCTAATGTCTAAGAACACAATCTTAACAGGAGACCTTAACACACCCTTATCTCAAAAAGATGGATCAACCAGACAAAAAATTAGCAAGGAATTAGTAGAACTGAACCAGAGCATGAAGCAAATGGACCTGGTGGACATATACAGAATATTCCACCCAACCACAGCTGAATACACATTTTTTTCAGCTGCACACGGGTCATTTTCCAAAATAGACCACATACTAGTCCACAGGTTGTGCACAAGTGTATGTAAGAAAGTAGAAATTATCCCATGCATATTATCTGAACACAGTGCAATGAAACTGCAAATAAATGACAAAAGAAACCGGAAAATCCCACTAAATTCATGGAATCTAAACAATACCCTACTCAGCAATCAATGGGTTGCAGAAGAAATTAAACAAAAAATTCAACAATATTTACAATTTAATGAAAATTCAAGCACAACTTACTGGAATTCATGGGATGCGATGTAAGCAGTTCTTAGAGAGAAAATTACAGCTATGAACTCACACATTAGGAAAACAGAATGGGAACAAATAAGTACCCTAATGTTGCACCTCTGAAAACTAGAAAAAGAAGAGCAAATGAAACCCAGAACACAAAGATGGGAAGAAATCATAAAGATTAGAGCAGAAATTAATTCAATTAAGATGAAAAAAAACAGTTCAAAGAATCCACAAATCAAAAACTTGGTTCTTTGAAAGATGAAATAAAGTTTACAAGCCTCTATCCAACATCATCAAAAAGAGGCAAGAGAAAACTGAAGTACATGCAATAAGGAATGAAAAGGGTGAAATCACCACAGACCCAGCGGAAATTCAGAAGATTATCAATAGTTACTTCGAGAATCTTTATGCTCACAGAATAAAAGACACAGAAGAAATGGACAGATTTCTTGAAAGGTACAAATTACCAAAACTGAATCAAGAAGATATAACAACTTTCAATAGGCCAATAATAGCTAATGAAATATGTAACGTAATAAAAAGCCTACCGACAAGGAAAAGCCCAGGTCCTGATGGATTCACAGCTGAATTCTACAAGAAATTTATAGAAGATATAATCCCCACACTCCACAAACTCTTCAATGAAATTGAAAAGGAAGCAGTCCTCCCAAAATTATTTCTGGGAGCAAGTATAATACTGATTGCAAAGCCAGAGAAAGACACAACCAAAAAGGAGAACTACAGGCCAATCTCCCTCATAAACATAGACACAAAAAAATCCTGGCAAATAGAATACAGCAAATCATCAAGAAGATCATACACCATGACCAGGTAGAATTCATCCCAGGTATGCAAGGATGGTTCAATATTCAAAAATCTAAAATGTAATATATTATATTAATCGACTGAAATCTAAAAACCACATGATCATCTCAATTGATGCAGAGAAAGCTTATGACAAAGTCCAACACTCATTCATGTTCAAGGTCCTACAGAAAATTGGAATAGATGGACTCTACCTTAACTTGATAAAAGCCACCTATGACAATCCAAAAGCTCATATAATCCTAAATGGGGAAAAACTGAAATCTTTTACTCTTAAATCAGGTACAAGACAAGGATGTCCTCTATCACCCCTCCTATTCAATATAGTCTTGGAATCCTTAGCAACAGCCATTAGAAAAGAGGAGAAATAAAGGGAATAAGAATAGGTAAAGAAGAAGCTAAATTATCACTATTTGCAGATGACATGATACTTTACTTGGAAGACCCCGAGAGTTCCACCAAGAAAACACTAGAACTGATTCAGAAATTCAGTAGCATAGAAGGATACAAAATCAATACTCAAAAGTCAATAGCATTCCTCTACACAGATAACAAGTACACTGAAAGGGAAACAATAGAAACAATAATACCTTTTACAATAGCACCATGGAAAATGGGATTCACTTAACCAAGGAAGTCAAAGATCTTTTCACGGAAAATTACAACACCCTAAGAAAAGAGATTATAGAAGATTTCAGAAAGTGGAAAGATATTCCATGCTCCTGGATAGGAAGAACCAACATCGTGAAGATGGCCACACTCCCAAAATTGCTGTAGAGATTTAATGTAATCCCTATCAAACTGCCACCCACATACCTCCAAGACCTAGAGAAATCATTTCTAAAATTTATTTGGAACCACAAATGGCCTAGAATAGCAAAGGCAATCTTGGCCAATAAAGACAAGGCAGGAGGCATTTCAATTCAATTCCTGACTTGAAATTATACTACAAAGTCACTGTGATAAAATCAACACGGTATTGGCAACGAAATAGACCTGAGGATCAATGGAATAGATTAGAAGGTGCACAAGCGTCTGTGAAAACACTCAGTCATATGATCTTCGACAAAGGGGCCAATCATACTTACTGGAAGAAAGATAGCCTCTTTAACAACTGGTGCCGGAAAACTTGACTTTCTACATGTCAAAAACTAAAACTTGACCCAGCTCTATCACCATGCACTAAGTTAAAGTCAAAATGGATTAAAGATCTAAACATTAAAACAGAAACACTCAATCTCCTGGAAGAGAAAGTAGGAGGAACTCTTGAAGACATAGGGGTAGGTAAAGCGTTCATGAACAAACATATATTCGCACGGGAAGCACTTGAAAGAATCAACAACTGGAATCCTCTTCTTGAGGAGCTTCTGCACACCAAAATACATTGTCAACAGAGTGAAAAGACAACCCACAAATTTTGAAAAAATCCTAACTAATAAGCAATCAGACAAAGGTCTGCTGTCTAGAATATATAAAGAACTAAGATATAATAAAGCCCTCAAATTTAAAGACCCAATTCAGAAATGGGCATCTGAGATGAATACACACTTCTCAGAGGACGAAATTAAAGAAGTGAATAAATAAATATATGAAAAAATGCTCCACATCGCTAGCCATCCATGAAATGCAAATAAAAACAACACTGAGATATCATCTCACTCCAGAAAGAATGGCTATCATAAGGAAATGAACGAACAACAAATGTTGGCAAGGTTGTGGGGAAAAGGGAACACTTCTCCACTGCTGGTGGGAATGTAGACTGGTACAACCATTGTGGAGATCAGTGTGGAGACTCCTCAAAAGAGTAGGACTGGAAATTCCATTCAAGCTGTGTATCCCTCTACTGGGAATTTTCCCAGAGGAACTGAAAATATCATATCATAGTGATATATGTGTACCTATGTTTGTAGTGTGTGATAGCAAAATCTTGGAAACAACCAAGATGTCCATCACATGAGGAATGGTTGAAAAAGATGTGGTATTTCTATATAATGGAGTATTACTCAGCTAATAAGAATGATAAGCTCGAAGCATTTACATTGAAGTAGATGCCACTTGAACATATACTCATAAGTGAACTAAACCAGACACACATGTGTAAATATCATGTAGTCTCCCTAGTTTAAGAAGTGAAAAGCAGAAATACAAATAGAAATGTACAACAACTAAAATCAATTGAGTCAGATAAGACAAAGTGAATGGCATATGCTGCAGGATACTATCCAACTTTTCTTCTGGATGATTAACAACCGAAGTTCACAAGTCAGAGTTGGAGAAATAGAAGAGCCACAAGGCCAGCCAACATTTTGGCCCTAGCCTTTCAAGGTCAGCGAATACTCAGGACATAGGAGAACCTGTACTGCAACATCATGAAACTCAGTTGAGCTCCGAATTTTCTGAACAAGGAGATTATGAAGCCACAGAGGAAAGAGACTGAAGTTCTATTGTATGCCTGGGGAGAGTCATATGGAGAGAAAATTTTCTCTCAGGCTCTCACAGAGAGCAAACTGGTCAAGCATTGCCCACATGGATGACACAGACAAAGGATCTACAGAATAAGGTACAGGACTACAAGAAAAACCCTCAGTGGACTTCACTGACCTCATAAGAAACAAAAAGTACATGTGTCAGTATATAGATCTTGCTCTATCTAGGTCTTAACCATCCAGCAGAAAAGTATAAAAATGAGGTATATACCACGTGGCCATAATAATTAGTTGAGCTGTAAATGGCTATGGTCAACAACTTCTGCAGATAACTCACTATTGTTGTGGAATGCTGGACTGTGTTGGATTGTGTCGTCAAGTTCAGGCACCTAAATTAGTTGAATGACAATGGAGTGACCATCTCTGACCGGTGTAGACAAAAGAAGGGGCATAGAAAGGAAGAATTATGATGTGTGTGTATGGACAGTACAGTTGGGATAGATAACACCGTGCTTCTACATAATTCTGTGAGAGGCAAGATTTGCACTAATGGTGGTTGGACAGGATATTATGTCGGCTTCTAGTACTATGGACAACCACTAGGAAAATAATAAGGTAGCAAGTAGTAATTATTTAATCTTTGATGTAATTCAGGTATAAAAAAAATAAGATACATAAACAGCTACACTCTCTTAATTTACTGATAAGAGACATATGCTATAATAATTTCTGTAAGTATAATATCATGTATGCACCTTCTATGATACCAAAACACTATGAAAACAGTTTGCAATGTATTAATTTATCAAATCCATCTTGTCAAAGTCTCTTAAAACTGTCTCACTGATATTTGTGCTTCAATAAAATAAAAAAAGAAAAAAAAATGATGTTCTGCCAAAAGAAAAGGCAGCCAGACACACATGCACACACACACACACACACACACACACACATACATACATACATACACACACACAGACACACACACACGTGCACGCACACACACACACACACACAAACACACACACTACATACCTGATAGTCACCTTTCCTATTCTTGGACAAAAGTGCCTGATACCTACAACTTAAGAAGAGGTTCATGATTTCAGAAGGTTCAGTCTACAATGTTTAGTCACTTTAAGGCAGAAATGAAAAATTTTGCTTTTAGATCCTGATTCTCAGTGTAGATCTAGGCAGCCCCTATCTGAATCTTGGGCACCCTTGAAATTTCCTCCCCAGATTAACCACTTAAAGTTCATCCTGAGCATCATGAGGTATCCTGTTTGTTCCTGTGTTATCCTGAGCATCATTCAGATGATTTCAACGTCAATTCTTATATTGAATTAATTTTATAAAAATGTCATTCTTACAAAAAAAAAAAAAAAAGGTGACAGTACATCACACACATTACCCCACTCGATTTAGTTTCCTAAGAACTCTAGGTAAATCTAGCTCCCCTACTTCAGTAAGTGGAAACACAGTGTCTCACTGAGACTAAATATAACTTGTAGCATTTCAGCTAAAAATTCGCATTGCTGGCATCTAAGTCTGTTTCTTTGGCTTTAGAAGCAATTTTTCTTAGGCACTACAAACAGCAGTTTTCATTGATTAACTGATCTTTGTTTTCCTCGCCAGTGTTTTCCTCTTTCTTGGTTCTCAGCCTCTGCAGCAAAAATCCGGGTCCACTGTCTCAGGCTGGGTGTGACAGAGCCCAAAACTTAGTACTTTGTCAAATATTGGGGACTTTGTGTTTCCAAAATTAAAAATTAAAAGATTCAAGGCTCAAAGAATGCAGGAAGAGCCCCACAAAACTGGGTCTGGAGGAACTGGGCATCTTAGCCACCATCTACTCACTGAAACACAGATCAAGTACCCACGGCAGGGTGGGGAGAGCTTTACTGCTGCTCTCATTTTCAGCCCGTAGGCAGCTGGCTCTGAGGTAGCACAGCACGGCAAAGGAACATGGTGGAGGGAAAGCTGCTCACGTCATGGTTGCCAGCAGCAGAGCAAAGGGAGAAAGGAAGCGAGTCAAACTCTCCTAGGTCCCAGCCCAGTGACCCACCTCTTCCTGGCTGACCTGGCCTCCTCACAGCAAGTTGGCTATAAACCCCATAATTCAACATTCAATCACCTTCCAGAAGAGTAGAGTCATCATCACCAAGTAAAACTAGAGAAAAACCTAATTATATTTGAAACTGTAGGCCACATGTGTCACTTTCCTAGGAGTGTCACACCAAAGGCTCCCAATGGTTGCTTGAAACAGTGGATACATGTTCTCTCATGAACTTTGAAACATAAAATAAAGTTTGCTGTAGGGCCATGCTTTCAGAGGAAGGAGAGCCTTCCTTATCGTGCAGCTTCTTATGTTGGCCTTCAATCCACAGCCTCCTCAGCTGAGAGCTGTCTCACTCCAGTCTCTGCCTCCATCTCCACATGGATACCCACATGAGCCTCTCTGAATCTTCCTTGATTCTCATAAGGATCCTGGCCATTGGGTGTAGGTTCTAAACTAATCCAATGTGACCTTACATTGACCTGTTACATCTGGAAAAGCCTAGTTCCAAATTAGATGACTTTCAGAGGAGTCAAAACTTAAGACCTAGCTTTTTGAGAGAATCAGCTCAACTTTCCATGCAACTGACTCCATGGTCTTAGAATTGTATGTGCACACAAAAGTTTGGTGTGCAAGAGGTAACACTGTACACGCTTAGAGAGTGGCCATGAAAGGGGCTGATTGGGCAAATCCTAAGTCCCTTCATGGCCTTAAGTGAGGTAGTTAGACCTGAGGATCTCTAAGTCTTCTCTTGTGGTGACTAGAAAGCCATCTTGGGTCCTTTCAATGGCAAGGACTGCTGGATCTGAGTGGAGTGAATGAATCCCCTCCACCTGCAAACACTGATTTAGCAGCTGTCACATCAGTCTGCTGATCTGAAAGCATATTTTCTTGCTACCTGATGACTTTGCTTCCCTTCTTGTTGTGGTCTTCTCATCATTAAGGTTGAAGGGATATTAAATGATAAATGCACAAATAAATTTCCCTTGGGGCCTATTGCTGGAATAATCTGGTTCACCAGTACCAAGGAATTGTGCTGGTGACTGAATTCAGCCATGAAATGCTGGAACCACAGACAGACCTGCCTTGGGGTGGGAGCTTCATGATTGTCAAGGGAACCCAAGACTTGATCCAGAAGAGAAAATGTGGAAGAAGCAACATAAAGTTTGGGTTCTGCAGGATTTCTTTTTCTAATTGGAAATGCAGTCAAGAAAAAAGGCAGTAACAGAGTTGAGTGTTCTCTAAAACTGAAGAACAAATTTTAGGAACATTGGAGGTTAAAAGCAGGATATATTTATTGGGGGAAAGGAAGCTTCTATCTGAGAGAGGGACAGAAGGAGAACCCAGATAGGATGACCCAAAAAGCTGCCTTTTCTGGGGATTGTTAGAGAGCAAAACCATGAGGTGAATCAAGTCTAAGGTGGAAAATATAGGAACTCACACATGAGGTTGAACAAAACTATGGTCAGCCAATACAGTTACAAAAAAATTGCCCAGGTAAAATTGATTAAACCCAGGACCAAAATGGGAAAGCGAGTCAGGTAGCAAGCAGGAATGAGTATGAATAGGAGTTTATCAGATAATCAATAGCAGTTGGATTAGTGACTCTTCCTGGCTTCCTCAAGGTGATGACCAATCCTGGATGTTTATCTTAAGGGAAGTAAACACTTGTTCGAGCTTTGGCCATTAGGCCTGGCCCACAGCAGGAATGTCTATCTCTTTCACAGTTGCAAGGCCTCTTGTTTTACATACTGTCTCCTTGAGAGCTGACCTATATTACTATCTAATTTATCTGCCTACAACAATGTGAGCTGCTATGTCCGCCTCCTGAGGCCCAGGAAGGATGCTGTCCTGCATGGAGCCAAGTGATAATGGGCTGGAGCCATGAGCCAAAGCAAATCTCTCCTCCTTTAGGTCATGGATGCCAGGTCTCACATCCCAGAGACATGGAGAGTGACTGAGACACAGGGGCTTGGGTGAAATCTGGGTAAGTAAGACCTATTAGTACTGCTTGGAGTGTGTGTGTGTGTGTGTGTGTGTGTGTGTGTGTGTGTGTGTGTGTGTGTGTGGAGAAAGGGAGGCCAAGACAGAGAGATAGAGACTGAGAATATAAAATCAAGCAGCGATGGAATTAAGAAGTTTTATAGTCTTTCACCATCAACCTGGAGAGCCAAGAAAGCCAGAGGTGTGAATTCTAGCCTACAACTTGACAACAAGTAGAGGAGTTTCCCTACAAGTGGAGACAAAAGTCTCAGCTCAGAGGAGAGACAGTACAGCGGCACCTACATCCCTCTACCTTTTATTGCACTTAGGGCCTCAGTAGGTCATCTGGGGAAGCCCACACACTGGAGAAGCCATCTGCTTTGCTCGGTCCACCAACTGCCACATCCACATCTTTCTCAGACTCAGTGAAAACACCTGCTGAAATGATCTGTAGCCTGATGGCATGAATGATTTGTCCCCTCCGGAACTTAGTGCTGGAAACTGAGTCTCAGTGCAACCGTGTTGCCAGCCAGAGTCTAAGGGAGGGTTAAAAGATTCATGCTGCAATAAAATATAGAACTCAATGTCTGCTCTTGATGTGTTCCCCAGACTTCGGCACTCGGTCACAGCAGGACAAGACAAAGGTGTTCAAGCATACAGTGGCCCAGCCAATCTGACACCTAAGATGTGGTACACAGCCCAGCTTGAGGGAAGTGTTGCTCTTGCAGACAGACAAAGCCCTTGCATGCCCTGTTCATAGACCTGCTATCTTCTGGTAAATTCTGATCGCAAGGACATGGGCTGGAACAATGTAAGTGATTTTTCTTATCTTTCGGTCTTTTCTGAGAGTTTCATTCTGAGGTTGAGGCTGTCATTGAATTCACAATGATCCTCCTGCCTCAGCCTCCCAAGTGCTGGGATTATAGATGTGTGCCACCATGCCTAGCCTTGAAGATGATTTTTTTTAAACTTGCTATCTGGAATACTTTTTAAAATTAAGGGAAATTCTGCACATAAAGTGCTACTTAAAGGGGCTGGGGTGATAGCTCAGTAGAATAAGCACTTGCCTGGCAAGTACAGGGTCCCGAGTTCAATCCCTGGTACCACAGAAAGAAAGAAAGAAAGAAAGAAAGAAAGAAAGAAAGAAAGAAAGAAAGAAAGAAAGAAAGAAAGAGGGAAGGAAGGAAGGAAGGAAGGAAAGAAAGAAAGAAAGAAAGAAAGAAAGAAAGAAAGAAAGAAAGAAAGAAAGAAAGAAAGAAAGAAAGAGGGAAAGAAAGAAAGAAAGAAAGAAAGAAAGAAAGAAAGAAAGAAAGAAAGAAAGAAAGAAAGAAAGAAAGAAAGAAAGAAAGAAAGAAAAGTGTAGACGTGGCCAGGGTTCCTTACCCAGTGCATTTGTGAGCCCTCCAATCCCCATCGTGGAGGGACAGGAATCAGACAAAGTGGCTGCTCAAGGTCACCCAGGAGAGTTGCAGCCATGTATCTAGGGCATCCAAAGTGAGTTTTTAAAGCATAAGAGTATCATTTTATTTAGATTACTTCTCTAGAAACTATTAGCTAACACAAAGTGTTTTTAATAAATATTTTGGTATTAAGACCTTTAATACATTAGATGGTATTATAACTCTAAAGCATCTAGTTAGCCATGATTTCTCAAAGACCAAAGATCCCAGCCTGTGCATGACAGGAAATGGACTGTTCGTTCACAAAGTGTATATGCAATTTACAAGGTGCTAACCACACCTTTCCACCTCTCATATTCCTATAAATCACCTAAACATTGATTATAAATAAGCAAAACATCTAAAATCAAGCATAAAGACTCTAAATTGATCTTTATTTGTTGACTCTAGTCTTGCCTACAAACTGCTGCATCTAGCCCATGTGCAAGCAGAGGGACTTCAGGATTCCCAGCCCCTATACTCCCAGACAGCCTAACACACACACCTTGGCTCCCAGGAGTGTGGTCAGCCCCGGGCAGAGCATCCGTTGGGTCACTGGTAAGGTTGCCAGGCAGCGAGGAGCTGGGCAGTCACTGAGTTGGAAGTCGATGGAACGCTCACGTGCTTGTGCTATCTGTAGGAAAACAGGCAGATTTTGAGACCATAATAAGAGCGTTACAAGACAGGTATTTCATTGTTTCTCTAACAAGAGACCCAAAATAAAAGTAATTCAAAGAGAAAAATAAAAAAAATAAAACATTAAACTCGGAGGTAGACCCCATAGAGATAGGAAAGGCATAGTGAGAAGAGGGTGTGAGGAGGGCTGGGAAGTAAACACGACCACAGTGCAGCGGGTTTCTGTCACTCCTCGGGGTGTGGGGAGAAACGCAACCACTAGCTACTGCGCATGTACACTGATCACACAAGGGGATCTGCTTAGTTTGGGTGCAGTGAAATGAGAATGTGGAACCAAGGATTGCTCCCAAGTGTTTGGTACTTGGGTCATGGGGGCCTCTGCGGGAACTCGCTGCTGAGCTAGCGAGAGCAGCTTGGGAAAGGGGTGGGAGGGTCAGCCCAGAGTGCCAAAGTCAGGCCAGGGATAGGCAAGTCAGGTTCAGAAGTCTGGCAAGTCATCCCAGAGACGATCTCAAACAGGCAGGGGCCTAGAAAGGGGCCTGGGGCTGGAAATGCGGATGTGCATGTGCTCAACAGATTGTTCAGGTGAGATTCCCAGTGGAAGGGGTGTGGCGGCTCATACTCCTCTCCGAGAGCCTGCGCAACTCAGGAATAGACGGGAAGGAGGAAGTGCTCCATCGACAAAGCAGGTTGAGGAAGAGTAGCCATGGAGCGGAGCAGGAAGGAAAACCTGGAGAGTATGCTGGGAACAAACCCACAACAGGAAGTGGCCCACTGTGTCGGATGCTGCTGGGATAGGGAGGACGGGGACGGAGGCAACTGCCCTGGAATGGAGCCATGAAGCTGTTAGGACCACTTCAAGTGGATGGAAATTACGTTACAGTAAGCACAGGAGTGGAGGAGGCAGCTCTGGCCTCGCAGTGGGTTCACATATGCACAATACGGCCAAACAGCCACGGGGCCTGGGCAGCAAGAAGACAGGGCCTGAGTCCTGCAGGGAGCCAAAGTGCAGGGGCGAGCTCTCCATTCCCCTTGCCTTTTCCTGAGGGTGCTTTCCATACTGAAGTACTTGGGAACAGGTCCCAATGGAAGTGCGACAGTGAGGAGACAGTCACTGGCATCTGGGAACCACACTCAAGAAGCAAACTACTAGAGAGCAAGAGGAACTGGGGAAAGGTGGCCAGAGAATGAGGCAGGCCATTGTGCAGCCGTGAGCCAATGGCCAAAGCTGCAGAGGGTCTCCTGGAACTCCACACGCGGCACGTCTGGAGCGCTGAAGGGGCAACCCAGCCTCGGCAGCACGCCGCAGGCACGGGGCAGGCGAGTGAGGCCTGAAGACCTCTTGAAGTGGAGAGGCAAGGTCGCAAAGCTTCAATGGAGGCATCAAAATACAGAGTGGAAGTAGGACAAACCCACCAAGGCTACTGGCGGCACGGTAGGACCTATAATGTGTTCATGATGGAGCCCTAACACAGAACAAATCTCAGTTCAGTAAGACTTGCTTGCCTCTCTGGAGAAAATCTCTCTTTGTAGGAAAGCTCCAGCTTCTGTGGTTGTTTACATCCATGGTACCCAGGCTTATGGGGGTGTTAGCACAGAGCATACAATACCTTCTCAGGAAAACAAGAGAATGATGGGAGAGAGATCTGCAGATGGTTTTGTAAAATAAAAATTTGGTCAAGTAGAAAAAAGTAAGCATGAATGTGAAAATTAGAATATCAAACAATTAAATGGGCAATTTAGAAAGGAAAACTGTACCCCTGAGTTCTCAGCCTTTTCTCTGCTTTGTAATACACTTCTCTACTGTACTTGGTGTTGTTCTTCTGTCCCCTCCCGACAAGCCACAAACTCCAGCACACCACTCATTAAGGGGAGCCTCAGTTCTGCTTCTAAGTTTCAGAAATACTTAGAAGGGTGACTGGCAATAACTCTTATTTGTTATACATTTATAAGTGCTTATGCGTTCGTGTTGGTCACAGTGTTCCAAGGCAGTGTTCATAATGGAATAATTTATGTAAGTTTGAGTAAATCATTTTCCCATCCTCCCTTTTCATAATCCTCTCTCTTTCCACCCAGTGGATAGCAAAATCCCCCAGTGATTTCCAGCACATGAGATTTGCACAAGTTAAATCTTCAAAGTGGCTCATTAACCACCAAGCTTCAGCAAAGCTGTTCATCCGAGTCAGTGTCCCAGGGTTAGAAAACACTGTCGGGTCACACAGGTTAACCCAGTCACGGGGCAGAGCAACTTCCCGTATTCTATTTACATCTCAACTTAAATCTTGCCAAAATCAATTCATCAGCTAATAGCCTTCACTTTGTACTAGAACTGGTTGTTCAGTCTAATTTAGCTTTGCTTCCCCTTCCAGAAATCATCATATTCTTCATGCCTCGTGCTATAAATGTAGCAGGAACACACTAAGAACCTCTCCACACAAATTGCCGGCCTCAGACGAGGTCTGAATGTGCAACTGGCAGTGAGTGCCAGAATGATTACCGGCACAAAAGGCTTCTGCAAGGTTCGTTTCGCATTTCCCTTCCAGCATCCCAAGGATTATGAAACAAAGAAGTTTCTATGCAATGACAAACTCATCCACTTTCAGCATTTAATTGATGGAAGATTTGTTTTGTTCAAAGTGGAAATAGAAAGTGTGTTAGTAGATAAGTTCCGGTCTAATTATCCACTTCTCAGTTTGTAGAAACACAATACTGAGATATTTTAGTTAAAATGTTCTGCCCAGAAATCAATGTAACAGAAGCCTGGTTTTCTATAGAAAATATTTCTTATTGTTTAAATCTATTGATTAAAATTTCGCATCCATTCAATTTAGTATTTAAATGTGTTTCAAAGGGGTAACTTCTTACAAGAAAAATCCACTTCAGCCTTAAAAATGTTAAGTTGTTGTACATATTTACTTAGTGTGTTCTCTTTCTGGTGTTCAGTAATTTGCATGGTACAGTAAGAAATAAGCAAGAATTGTTCAGAGTGCCTCATGGGCCCATGTGACATCATCACAGATCTTTTCCTGGGAGGAGTTACTCTAGGATCCACTCTGACTCACCTACTTACCTTAAGCCACCCAGATCTAAAATAACATAGATAGGGATGGCTAAATAGCTCAGTGGATTAAAGCACCTGCAAGCAGGTACAGGGTCCTGGGGTTTGATCCCCAGGCTTGACATGCCAACCTCACCCCCGGGGTGCACTGAGATGGCGATTGAGACTAGACATGGTGGCGTGCACCTGTAATACTAGCTCTTAGGAGGCTATAAATAGGTGGCTTACTACAAGTCCAGTCTTGTAGTGAGACCCTGAACACCCTGTAGACCCTTCCCTAAAAATAAAAAAAAATAAGTAAGTAAGTGAGTAAAATAACATAGATAAATCTTAGAAAACCAAATAAGAAAAGGAGTGCTAGTAGGGCCCTGCTAAATTGGCACTTGCAGTCTGTAACATGCCAGGTTTCCAAAAGGTGTAGAATATTGACCTGGGCATTAAGAAGGAACAGCCATCTGTACCAGTGAAGAGATTGTAATGGAGCTGTATGGTTCCTGCCAGGCTGAGTAGCAGGGACTACATTTGTTTATCCTTCTGCCCTTAGCAACCCCCCCCAAAAAATAAACTAGAAAAAATACAAAAGCAATCACTTTACACTACTCAACCACAACAGGTAGCACGGGACAATGACCCTTGAGTGAGGGGACAAAGGAGACAGTTCAAATGATGCATTTCTGTTTGCATAACCTAAAAGTATAAGCAATCCACAGCCTCCAAGCAGATGCTTCTCATGTGTCCTTCTTTGATTTTTCAGACTATGTAAAAACTTCCACTTATCCAACAAATCCTTGTAGAGTTCCCAGTGTGTTACAGATGAGAGCACGTTGAGCTAGAGAAAGAGACAAGTGGAAATAAGCAAACAGGAGAAAGAAGAAGAAAACTTCAGTTGCTAAGTGGCATAATGTAGAAAAAGGAGAAGCAAACGAGTGCTGAGAAAAAAACAGAGACAAAGGTAATATCGCTATGCGTGGCAATCCTTGGCATCTGCTCCGAGAGGTGTCTGAATGTGGTTCTTAGGAACCAGGAGAGAAAGGCAGGGCTGGAGCATCACAGGCTCCTGGCACAGACAGCACTAGATTCGGAGGGAAGAGGTGGAGAGGGCCCCAGTGGAAACCCTCGGGAGCAAGCAGAGCCTGGCGGAGTGAATCCGGCAAGGCACACACGGGCCAGGGCATGAAGTCCCTTCTAGATCCCAGGGAAAGCATGACATTTTCTTCACACGGATGTTACTCTAAGTCTAGAAGAGTCTTGAGCAGGTGAGTGTCATGACTACTCTTCCTTCTCTTAAAGAGATCACTTGACTCCTTGCTGTGTGTTGAATGCATTTGGTTAAGCATGAACAGAGACCAAAGAGAGGGTGACTTCAGAGCAGGGCAAGAGACGTCAGTGCGCAGTGTGGATCAGGGCGGCGTCTCTGGATGCGGTGAGAAGACATTCGCTTGAGATGCGTGTTCAACTACATAGGAAAGCATATAGGACTGCTGTGCCCAGTACACTTGTATCGCTCCAAAATTCATTTGTTGCAATCTCACCCCTGGATGGTGGTAATCGGAGGTGGGAGGCTGATCAGGGCTGCTGACCAGGATTAGTGTGCTTTAAAGTGGCCTGCCCAGGGCACTAGTGACAACACCTGGACATGCATGAAGAACCAGGGTCATTCGGGAGCTGGAGGTGCATGAGACCCTCATGTGGAAGGGGAAAGAGTCAGACTCTTGTTTTAGCCACTGTGATTCGTATAAGATAACAGGCGAGGAGGGCAGCAGATAGGCTGAAGATGCCTCCACTAGTCATACTCAGTGGAAGCGGAGAGCTTTCACTCACCACGAGAGCTTCGTCCAGAAACCTAGCCAAGCGGAGCTGTCTACTGTGTAACGGAGAGTCTGGTAGCCACCTGTCCAGGTGCATGCACCACCTGCAGCTCCCTTGGGGTTCCAGTCTGCAGCAGAGGTGGAGAAACCCTGTCTCCCTAATGCTTCTGCAGAGCGTTCACCAGCCTCCCCACGTGCTCTGGTGCAGGATCTCTGACATGTCTGAGGGATGAAGGTGCAGGCAGGTGCAGGCCCTCAGAGCAGCCCCACAGTCCCGGGAGCATCTCCTCAATGTGTGGCGAGCTTCCTGGGGTGTCCAGCTCCCAGAGTCTCATGCAGTGGATCTGATTTGGCTCCTCTACTGCACACAGGTGATGGAGAATTGGGCGTGGCTGGGTAGTGCAACCCACGAGGCTGTGCAACCGGCCATGTAGGGAAAACTTGTGATGCCACTCAACACCTCTCACATGTACCTCATCCTGTCTCAGGAGCTGACGCCAAGCCCCTGGGTAACTCCTGAGAACAAGGTTTGGAAATTATTGGCATGACGCCCCTTAGGTCACATGAGGACTTCAAACTGTATTGTAAGTATCAATATTGTGTGTGTGTGTGTGTGTGTGTGTGTGGTCTCTCCCTCCAGAAATAATCATTAGTAGGATTAAAGAGTGTTTTCAAGTAGATCCTTGACAGAATCCTGACATGGCTTCAGTACAAGTAAGCTGTCACTTCTATTACGTGGGATGTGGGGGAAGCGTAAAAAGTTAAAGCAGAGAATTCTCTACTTCCTCTAGAGAAATACAGTAAGAAGGATGCAAAGGGTCAGGTCTGTGCAAGCCAGACTGGCTGTGTAGTTTTGCTCTCACTTTTGATTAACTTCAGTCTGTTCCATTAGGGGTTATGGCAGAAGCTAATTACTGGATGCTTATAATTTGAAGTGACAGATAATTGAAACTTGGCTTTTCTCTGAAAATCTGTGTAATGTATAACATATTATTAAACAGTAATTATTTAAAACACAAATGAAGCTGACTGAAGTCAGCTAAAGAAGTCCATATTCACATTAAACTAAAAACTACAGATAATTAACAAGAGTTCAGGAAAGCTCATTTCAGTACAACCTTGCAAAATTACTTTTTTGTCATTTGGCATTAATTCTGATGTGCTAATGCCCATAATTTTATTTGGTCTTTGTACATTTTCTTCATGTACTCAAGATGAAAATTGGAATGGAAGACCTAAGTCTAAGACAGGAAGAAAATGATCTGCCCCACTCTTCTATTAATATTTAATCTTCTTTAGCGAATTAATTCTTGGAGGTTGCCAACGCAGCTTCGGGGGAAATAATGACTCCTTTTAAAGAATATGAAATTGGATTTTAGACTTGAATAGAGTACTATTATTCTATAAAACTGATCACTCAATTATTTGAAAATGAAGTCTCATTAGAATAATGGATGCATATATCACAATACCGTCTATACTACATTGTAAATTTATAAATAATCCATTCTGAGCATCAGTACACAGTGTGCAAGAACCTGGGATATACAAAGGTAGTTCAGTGTAAACACTGTTTAGTAGTTTATCAGTGCAATCTGAATATCAGTAAATCTACTTACAAGATGACAGATGGAAAAACTTCAGAAATATTTGGGGCAGTTTGGCATGGCAACACATGCCTGTCATCTCAGAATTTTGGTAGACTGAGGAGGTGGATTGCAGATCCACAGCAGCATGAGCAACTTAGAGAGACCCTGCCTCAACATTTTATTTTATTTTTTAAGGAAACAGTAATAAGTTTATTGAGTTAAAAAGACTAAAAAAGTTACGAATGGTTGATTTGTGAATGTTGGATCACCTCTGCATCCCTGGAATGAAGCAAACTTGGCCAAACTTAACAGAGAAGGCAAAGGCGAGAGTCCATGAAATGCAGGTGTGCACTAAATGAACTTGGCTGGATGCCGTTCGAGAAAGACTATTTCCCTTGAGAAAGAGATGCTGTATACAAGTAGCCTTAAGTGTCCTATGTGAACACCTTGGTCCAAGCCCAAGCTGAATTGCTCCACTCTGAGACCCTCTGCTCCACCTTGGCGTCAAGACACCTTCCTGTGAACTCTATTGGGAAGACCTGAGTACGGTGTGGTGACCGCAGAGCCTGCCGCTGAAGGCCGTGCTGCCCCGTGTCTCAGGAGTTTAAAAGGCTGAGCGTGCAGCTCAAGGCCAAGAGCCTGAGCTCAATTCTTAGTACTGCAAAGGATGGTGGCAGTATTTCTAGTAAGAGGCCCCTGTTTTAGTACAGCATTATTACAAACTTCTTGTTGATCATGCAAATCTTTGCTCCTGGTCTCTATATCCAACTTGAATTCACATGTGTTTTCCTGGTTATAGCACAGTTTCCTTTGCTTTGAAAAGGCTATTCCTGAGACAGAGTAGGTTCTGTGTCTTGGAAGAGGTGCCAGCAGTTGGCAGGCCATTTCTAGCCTGAAAGGTTTTGGCTGGAGGAAACCAGAGGAGTCTTGCCCTGCCATAGCAGCAATGAAGGGCAGTCTGGAAAGCAAGCAGAACAAGTCTTGAAACACAGTAAGTACTCAAAAGACACATATTCAATGGATGAGAAATGAACACACACCCAGGAATACACTTGTGGTCTTTCATGTGTGAAATCTGAAGAAAGATAGCTTAAATCTAAAGATATTTGTAAGGATTGTAAAAGCCTAGAATGCACTGCCTATTTTTTTCTGCTGAATTTTCATTATGTGATCTCTACTCACTTTGAAATTTCACATACTGTGAAGAATGTTAGAACTCATGGGAAGATGTGGAACTGAGTATTGTTAAGGGTGTTGACGGGCTGTGTGTGCAGATTTCTAGGATCAGGTTTAATGGCTACAAGGAGATTTATCCATATTTTGCCAGAAAACTATTTCCAGTTCTATTCTCCTAGTGTATATTTTTTTGCCAAAGAACTGATTTATTAAAGTGAGACAGAAAATTAAAAACACCCACACCCTTATTACATAAATATGTTAACTTGGGAAAATAGGTCACAATGTACATACATCCATTAGGAAAGGCCTGGCATTTGCCAGAACTCTGTAGGATTGGGTTTGCATAAAGTGTATCCATACTTTTCTAAATATCCAATTTTATTACACTCTCAAAATCCTACAGCCTGAGAAGTTCTTACTAGCTAAATGACCCGACTCCAGTTTAGGCAGCAGCCAGCCGCAGGTGTCATATTTCTGGAGCAGCTGTGGGCAATGAATGACTGACCATTTTTCTTTCGTCATCAGCTGCTCATACTGTTGGTGAATGAAACTGATAAGCCACTAACCTCAAAAGTCTTGATGGCACCTGTCACAGAGAGGTAGGAGGGATCTGTCCTCAAAGGGGTGTGCCTTTCACCTCCATCTCTACCAGCGGCCCATCTCCCTGAGGGGAAACAGCCTTCCTGCTCAGGAACCCCAGCACCTACTTCCTGGGAGTCCATCTTAGCCCTGCTCCCTAGGCACTGAGCCACTCACTCTGAGTGTGCCACACAATCCCTTGACAATAAAATTGATATGACTAGTAAGAGCAACGATTGAAGTCCATGCAGGGCATATTTATTGAATGTCAGCTCCATGCCAGGCACTGTTGCAGGTGAGTGCGACATGGTGCAGAAAGGAGAGCGGGGGCCCTGGAGGCTACGTTGTGACAAAAGGAAACAGACATACACTGAGAAGAGAGAAGGCACTTGAGAAATAGTTCTTTGTGCACACAGTTGTCAAATACATTTGACAGCCATGTGGGTTAAAAATAGTGACCCTGTGCAAATATTCTCTTGAATATTTGTCTTCCTATTTGTGATTCTCTATGTTTCCCAAGAGGTACAATGAACAGGTATTACTTAGGATAAATGAAAAACTAAAACAACAAGGGCACAGTCTAAGGCCGTCTCAGTTATTCTTTTCTCATTGCTGGGACAAAATGCCCAACACGCAAAGATGTTTCTTTAGCTCACCATCAGTGGAGGATTCAGCCCATCTCAGCTGGTTCTAAAGCAGAGCAGCACATGGCAGGGAACAACCTTTCATAGTTGGTGGAAGCAAAGAGCAAGAGCAAAGAGGGAGAAGCAGCAGCTACAGCCACTCACTAGCCTCTCTCCCTATACTGCAAGGCAATTTACCTGCCCCGGGGCTGGTGCAGAACCCACACCCACAATAACCAATCACAAGCTCCAGGAGCCTCCCCATGACTGCATGAGGCTTTTGGGGAACAACTCATCACAAACAATAACATTCTGCCCTCAGAATTCTGCACTATTCAGGAACCTGGTGTGACCACCACCTCCATTCTGGAACATGGAGCTCTGTAGCTTTTTCCTCAAGGCAAAGTCTCTCACCCTTACAATTCTGAGGTTGCAAAGGGTGGAGACCTGCCACTTTCTATGATGCCCTCGGGCCATGGTTTTCATTCCCTCATTCCTTCCATTGAGAGGATCAATGGAGATCCTCTCAGCTCTATGTTTGCAGTCCACAGTGTTATTGATCCTTTCTTTCTGGCCAAACACCCAGCAATTTAAATCATCCTGCTGGGCTCCTTGCTCTTGAGTCTCAACGTAAATCTGACTAAAAGCCCCCAACAATAGCCATGCCACTGCTTCAACATTTGACTGCCTTGAAATTTCCTTTGTCAGATTAATCAGTCCACCATGCTTAATTTCAGCTGCAGGCAAAGTCTCTGAATCTGAGCAAAATACAAGCAAATTGTCTGCTAAGCCATAACACAAATCATCTGGAGTCCAACAACCAATGCAGTCTTTATTCTCAGCAGAAACCTCCCCACCCTGGTCTTTACAGGCAGGATTTCTATCAGCATTCTGGTCTTCTGAACTCTGATCAGAGTCTCCCATACAGAAGAGTGGAAGGCATTCCAGCTCTTCACTATTAGGCAACATCCCCAAACTTTTCTTGTATGTTCCCATAAGCCATTTGCAAAAGCTATTGAACAATATGGTCAGGTAGTTACAGCAAGACCCCACTTCTCTGGTACCAAACTCTGTCTCAGTTACTCTTCTGTCCTTACTGGGTCAAAATACCCAATATCCAATACCCAATTCCAAAATACCCAAGATGAAGGAAAGAGAGGTTTCTTCAGCTCACAATTAGTGGAGGTTTCAGCCCATACTCAGTTGGCTCCGAGACAGAGTGGCACACAGCAGAGGGCAGCAGTTCACAGCTGGAAGCAGCACAGAGGTCAGGCAGCAGCTCCAGGAGCTAGCTAGCCTTTCTCTCCTCCTTACATTGCAATGCAAATTACCTGCCTCAGGGCAGGTGCAAAACCCATACCCACAATAATCAGTCAATAACTCCAGTAGTCTCCTCATGACTACACGAGGCTTTGGGGGGAAAATTAGACAAGAAACATAACAAAGTCTAGCTCGTCTGTGTCCCATGGGGAGAGTTACGATGTAGGCCAGGATTTCTTAAACATTAATTGCCCGTGCTGTCTAGATGCGCATTTCCCACCTGTAGCCCATTCATCCTCAGCTATCTTCCTTCTGGGGTCTCATCTCCATCCTGAGTGCCCCCTGGTGTATGGGCAGAATTATTTCTGTATTTTTAAGACCTCACTGAGTTAAAAATAATTCCATGGGACCAGGGAGATAGCTCAGTAGAATATGTGCTTGCCTGGCACATGTAAGGTCCTGAGTTCAACCCCCAGTACCACAATAACAATAACAACAACAACAACAATAATAATAATAATTCTAACACACTCTCAGTGATTTTTCAAGCCCCTTATCACCATTTGTCCAGTCACAGTGAGTTTCCAGGATTTCCTTGTTTTCCACATGAGCTAGCTTCTCTTTTTGGCATAAATGTTTTATAGCTACAGCATTTCTATTTATATCAACTGTGCATGCTGTGTATTATACTTTGTATCTTTTCTTTCGTTCTCATTTTCAAACTACAGTGTCACTGTGACACATTTCTCCTCAACCTAGAATCATAGAATTCCAGCAAGGATTGTTCCTTTCCCAAATCTTTCTTCAAAACCATTATATTGTTCTACTATTCAATCTTCTGGAATTACTTGCCAATTATCTTCTATTTATCTTGCCTGTTTACATTTTGTTTTAATGTTGCTTTCCAAGTTGCTTTTTAATTATACGTCCTTTTGTCAAATGAAAATCATATGTCAATTTACCTCCTACCTTAAAAGAAACTCAATTAAAAGACAAACTATTGCTATATATTAAGCAATGAAGGTATCCTTTATTAGAAAGCTTGTGTAATGCGGATGTCCTGCATGTAGATTTCAGTGGCACTTCCTTACAGTGCTAAAGCAGCATTCCCCCAAATCATACATTACTTGAAAAACATGCATTCATGAGTCTCTTCTGTCCACATTTTATTGGTACGTTCCACTAGGGAATGCTGATCTGGCCCACCATCTACCTGTGTGTGACTGTGGTCCTAGCCAGCCTCTCCAGCCAAAAGTAGGGCTTCAGCCATGTTTATCTGGCTTCCTGAGACTGCCACTGATCCTTCTACCTCTATGTTCTCCCCAAATGAAGGAAGGGTCCATCTCTCAATTTTGAAATGCATAGGTAAAAAAATTCTCTTGAACACCTGAATAAAGAATCTTAAGACAGCTAAACAATACTTAACACCGTGGCCTTCCAGCAGCTTCCAGAATTCCTAGGACCCTCCAAGATCCCTACTAGAAGTTCCTCTTGGGTTCAGAATGTCTCCCTCAGTGAGACATTCTGACTATGAGAAGATCTCTGTCAAGACTTCACTACTTCCTGGAATCAAGACCCCAGAAAAAAGTAAAGAGAATGTGCATTAAAATAAAAGCCTAATCTAAAGGAAACAACCCCAACATATACTTTTTAATGCAGAGTGGTTCAGCTCTTACTTTTACCAGCTCATTCCAAAGGATGGACTAGGTCGCAAGCTTGTGCAACTTAAAGACCTGTAAATTCCAGATGGCACTTCCAAAGGCAAATTCTTCTCAATCAAAAGAAACAAAATTTTCTGGTTGCTTTAAAATGGAAATATTTCCCTTCTTGTCCTGCTTTCTCATGTGTAGAACTAAAGCTTCAAAACCTCAGGATTTAGTCTGAAAAACCTGCTAGGCATGTACATAATTTTTGTCACTCCGGTCTTCGCTCTCAATTATGCAGCAAACATCAAAACCTAAACCTGATGGTGACCTCAACCCAAGGACTATTGTGATGTATTTTGGAACTTTAAGTCACAGAACACAGTCTTAGGACCAATGACTTAGCCACAGGACCATGGCTATGCATCGCCGTAGTAGAAAAATGGCTGGCCATTGCAACAATTGCATGGCTAGTATTTAGTGGCTGTAATAGAAGAAGGCAGCTAGAACCACAGAAAAGCAGAAAATGAAGTGCTCTGCTGGAGAGCATGTGAGGCAATGCGGACAGGCTGCACTGTTGTTAGTATGCCCATCTTGTGATTTATAGGAAACATATCAGAGGTCACTCTGTCAGCCAAGAATCCAATCAGAAACAAAAGCACATCACACTGGATACTTTGAATAAAAAGTAATAAAGGGGCTATTGATGAATGTGAGCAGTTTATGAAAATTCTGATTCCCAATATAGTGTCCGTGAGCCAACCACAGTGGAGTACTTCTCCAGTCCTGGAAGGGCAAGGTGAAAAAGCAGAGGGCTTGAGAGATGAAAGGCGATCTGGAGAACGCTGGCTTGTTGGAGCTCAGATGAAATTGAGACACAGTCCACCCTCCACCAGTTCAGGAGGGAAGTGAGGGCCACACACTGAAATCACTGTTTCCTGTTGCCCAGATTCCCTGAAACGCCCCTCATGTGTGAACCAAGTAGGAGCAGTCTATCTTCCTGTGGTGTAAGGCAGGAGAAGGGCGTGTGCTCATCTGGATAGGAAAGAGGGGCCTGCATCACACTGGCCAGGTCGATTTTCCTGTCTTCTGATTCTGCCTCCTACACAATGGTTCCCAGGAATGCCTGGCTCTTGGGCAGAGTTTTAAACATCGGGGGTGGAACCCTGATCTAATTAAAGGGAAATGCTAAAAAAAAAAAAAAAGATAAGCAATCTGCTTAAGCACTCTAAGTAATTTCCTTTCCCTCTTAAGCATATAACACCTAACATAGCTTCTTGATAACATTTTACAGAATATCAGGTTGAATAGGTAAGTAAAGCCTACAGATGTGAATTATATTCTGTTGTGTAGACAATATATTCCACAGAATTCTCTCCTGGGGAAAGCCTAACTTCAATTTTCCTACTTTGAAGATAATCTTCAGTATGTTAAAAGACAATTTTAAAGTGTTTAAACTTTAAAGTTTAAAGTGGAAATATTCAGGCTTTCTGAGATTTTAAAAAATGGAACATGTATAAGAAACTTGTAGATGAAAAATTAATACAATTTGGTGATTGACTGAATATGGACATTAAGTTTGACTGTAGACCAATCCTTGGCCTCCTAATTTCAGGAAAATATAGGGACACCGCTGTCCAGTTTGAATGTTTTATGCTGAGATTTAACTGCTGCTGCAACGCTATTGGAGGCTGGCTTGGGGGGCTGGGGTTCAGATGAGCTCAGCAGCAGAGAGCCTCTGTGCTAGGATCGCTGGCTTTCACACCTACGAGTAGTGAGACGAACGCTGGCACTGTCTCTGTCTTGCCATGGATGTGCTCCCCCTTGCACGTCCAGCAGCATGACCTTAGAGAGGCTGAGAGGTGCTCGTAGCACACTTCTGAGTGTCGTGGTCCTCAGAAGAGTGAACCAACAAATGTCTCGTCTTTATAAATCAGCCAATCCACGATTTATAGTTCTCAGAACAAATGATAACAGGACAGTTGGCCAGGGAGAGCAGCAGATAACCACCCAAGCTGCAACAGGCAGAGCAGGACCAACCCGGGAGGGCCAACCAGCCAGACAGAGATCGCTCAGTGTCAGTTAAATAATGGATATGAAGAAAACTGGCCAAGACGGGGAGCAGAACAGCGATGGCCAGGAATGGAGGCTCTGACATTTTGCGGAAGCACATCTCTTTGTTTCTCAGTAGGCTGCAAACTTCACAAGAACAGGAACTCTGCAGGATCTGCTTGTTACTGCGTTCTCCTATCCCGCAAATAGCTCCACATGTGCGGCTGAATAGATCGGAGCTGTACGCAGCCAGTCCGATGGGGGAGGGGGCTCACATAAGAGGCGGAGTGGCTTCCAGCTCAACTCGTGCCACAAGGCTTTCCTATCTCAGCCACTTTGCTACTGCTGAGTCTGAAGCTGCAGTTACTGAGAAGTTACAAATCCTTTCCTTTTATTTCATGTTTTTAAATTCATCTTCCTACATTTTCACTTTTCCTTTCACGTTTACTCATTCCTTAAGGAATAAGTATTTTCAATCAGTGCTTTATTCAGTTTCTCCTGTAATAAAAAGCTTACTTATTCTTGTAAAGCCAGAGGTCCATTTGAAGGGTGGAAAGTAACGAGTGCCTCACAGAGCACATGCTCTGAACACATGGTGCACAAAGCCCGAAGAGCTTTTAAAGAATGGTGGGGCCTTCAAAACATGGGTGCCTCCTAGGGACACACCCCAGTCTCTTCCAGAGACACCTGGCCCTACAGAGAGAAGCAATTTCTGGAGCCAAATCATGTCCATTCTGGATCTTTCCCAGCACTCATCTCCCTAAGGCCACGGCTGTGATACTACCCTAGTGCTTAGGCACCTGTGCTCTCATTTCCAACCCACTGGGGAATGTCTCCAAGTCCTGGGAGTGCTCTGCAGAAGCACCACTTGCTGTCCCCTCTGCACAAAGTGCTGACTCAGTAGGGTAGGGGCTGAGGATGTATTTGCACCCTTAGAGCTCCTAGGTGGCACTGAAGCTGCTGTTTCAGAAAACAAACTCTGCTCAGAAAATTTGGAGCTCACCTGAGTCTCATAATATTGCAGTACAGGTTCTCCTATGTCCTGAGTCTTCGCTGACCTTGAAAGGCTAGGTCCAAAATGTTGGCTGGCCTTGTGGCTCTTCTATTTCTTCAACTCTGACTTGGGATCTTAGGTTGTTAACCATCCAGAAGAAAAGCTGATTAGTATCCTGCAGCTTA